>BPLQ01001960.1:95000-229088 GCA_021605075.1 Caerostris darwini
AAATTTATTCATACCTATGAGTAATTTTTAATTAGAAATAGGAACCTCAAACTAATATAATTTTAAATTTCAAATTAGATAGAATATTTTGTAGTTGTATGAAAGATCTTTTAATTATTAATCTATATAAAATTTATGTAAGTAATATGTATATTTTTATTAAGGTAAAAATAATTGAATCAAATTACAATTACAGAAATCTCAGTCATAACTGCATATCAAGATTGGAAGGCTTGAACTCCTTACTTGAACTTCGAGAGCTTTATTTACAGTACCAAAACCTACCAGAAGGTCAAAGCTTTGAATTTGACCCAGGCACGATAACGTGTATAGGAGTGAGTGTTATTTTTCTACTTAGCTATGTTTCCACATGAAAACAAAATAAATATATTCTATGTAAAAAGAATCCGGAACTTCCAATTTTAAACTCGGGTGTGAAATATTAACATTTTTTTGTAAGTTGATAGCAATGTACTGAGTTACCATGCGAAATTTGAGCCCGATCTGCCACTCAATGTGTTCAGCTATTTTTTATATTTAAGCATTTTGAGTGCTCTGTAATTTTTTACAAATGGAAAAATTAGATGGAGAAAGAGTTTGCATTTAATTTTGTGTTTCAAACGAAATTCCATGTTGTGTTCAGATTGGTTGTAACTAGGTGGGGTTGGATTGAGATATTTGAGGCACAGGTTATAGAACTACAGTTTTAATTACACACGCGCAAACACCTCACACATACAATGAGAGAATACAATATATAACACATTTAAAAACAGCTAATAGTATATTCGCGGAAGGACTCCACTTCTAAGCCAAAATCCCGATACTCAGATACGCGCAGGGTGCGTGAAATATACTTCCTCTTCAGGTGAGAGCTTGCAGGCCAACTAATACGTAAGGTTGATCTAAATATATTTCCTCTCGGGGTGAGAGATTATAGACTAAACGTTTCTCAGTGGGGGACGCAGGTTGCGCTGTACTTCCTCTGTAGTGAGAATCTCGAAGCTGACTGACCCTTTCTCCTGAACCTCACAAGGAGGTGTTCTTGACAGTGTGTCGGAGGAAGCACGATTACATTATAAATCTTAATTAGATCACACCAATGAATATAATATTAGTTAGGAAAACATCCACATATAAGTATTAACCGATAATATTGATCAAAATTTTGTTTTAATTAAAAAAAGCTAAATATATTTTATATAAATATATTTGTTGAGCTGTGTAAATTTCCTCTCGGGCTGAGAATTGAACGTTTTCCAACCGAATTGCAGATTGCGCTGTACTTACTCTGGGGGGGAGAGTTTGGAGTCCAACTGACCATTTCTCATGAACGCCACCATAAACCAGGGCCGCTTTTGCCAGTGTGTAGGAGGAAGCACAGTTACAGTGTGTAAAAGTGCTAGAAATGTGGCAGAAGACTTACCGTGAATCCTGAATATCAAAAACTCAAGCGTGTGAATGGTATAAAGCCTTCAAAGGAGACCGAGAAGTGATAGTGGATTTACAATGTTTTGTTCGACCTCCAATTACTACAAACGATGGAAACATTAATTGGGAATTTGTGACGTTTGTGAATTTATTTTTTAATTGAAACATATGGTGATTTCTATAGTGACTATTTTCAAAATTTATTTTATCAGTAAAACCAAAATAATAGAAAAAAAAATTGTGAGAAAAATGAAAATTTCGTGATTCGTAGTGTTTTACCTAGACAACACTGAATCCTCAACAAAACTAAAGTTTCATTCGTACATAATCTCATGTCAAAGTAATTGCATTTGAAAATCATAACAATAAATTACTTTGCTATAATTTTACCCAAATTCGAATTTATTATACATGATAACTGAATCCCTAAAAAATTTTCTTATTAGATTTCTATTTTATCCCAGTAGAGTTATAAAAAATAAATATATTTTAGCATGGGATGAAAGTCCCTCTATAAGCTTTAAATGCTCGATTGCAACCATAATTTGAATGCTGAGTGTTTTGATGGTGAAGGAATCTTTCATATGATGTAGGAAAGTCTGAGAGTGCTCAATGTTTCGGGGAACAGACTGAAGAGTTTCATGCCGCTTCGACCCTTGGAGCACCTCGAGCATTTCACTGCCGAAGAGAACGAGGTGTGCGATTTGCAGGAAGTGGTGGACGTCTTCGAGAACTGGAAGTACGCCCGCATCGTCAAGATTTCAGGAAATCCGGTGTGCGCTTTGCGGAAGTACAGGGACAACGTAGTGGTGAGCTGTCTGGAGCTAGGTGAGTTGTCTACTAAACTGTAGTTAAGACCATTATTGATAACTATAAAAATATGATATAGCGTTGTCTGGTTACAGAAAATAAAGCATTTCTATTTTTGGTACATTTTAATGAGATAAAATATACGTGTAGTATTAAAAGTTAGAGATTTTAATTAACTCATATTAAATAATATAAACGGGTCAAATAAATCATTCCTTCTTATCCAAGAAAACACATCTTTTTTCACATTTAATCTGTTAACATTTATTTTTACGAATATAATATAAATAATAAATTGAAAACTAATGCTATAAATTTTCTGCTATGTATAAATTTTTTCCAATAAATTTATTACTGCCCCCAGTTTGTTTTTTTATGTCTGATGTCCTATGGTGGAGTGGAAATCTGATGGAAATAAAATGAGATTTTAATTTAATTAAAAAATAATTAATACAAAAACTTTCGGTTATGAATTGTTGGAACAGAATTATTAATATTTTTTTCTAATGCAGCTGACAAACACTTAGACAGTTGACTTTTATGCCTTAAGGCAAACGCTTCACCGATGTTACTCCCTTAGCACTACCCAGGAGGTGCGTGTAGCTTGAAGATAAGTTACGGACAAGGAATAACAATACCCCCACAACTCTCTACGATCCTATTAGGACCGGGACCTACGGTTTAAAGTGGATTCCGAACCACTACAAACATAAATGGCACTGCCGGGACTCGAACCCTGTGGTACCGAGCTCCAGAAGGCTAGCCATTAGGACATCAAGCCGCATTTTTATGAATACACTGAAGTGACAAAAGTCATGGGATAGCAATATGCAAATTTTCAGATGGCAGTAGCATCGCGTAGAACAGGTATAAATGCGCAGTGCTTTCGCAGAGCTTTCATTTCTGTTCAAGTTATTCATGTGCAGAGGTTTTGACGTGATGATGACCGCACGACGGGAATTAACAGACTTTGAACGCGGAATGTTAATTGGAGCTAGACGCATGGGTCATGCCATTTCGGAAATCGTTAGGGAATTCAACATTCCCAGATCCACTGTGTCAAGAGTGTGCCGAGAGTATGAAATTTCAGGCATAACATCCCACCATGGACAGCGCAGTGGTCGACCGCCTGCACTTAACGACCGAGACCGGCGACGTCTGCAAAGAGTCGTAAATTCTAACAGACAAGCAACACTGCGTCAAATAACCGCAGAAATCAATGTGGGACGTACAAGGGACTTGTCTGTTAGAACTGTGCGGAGAAATTTGGCTTTCTTGGGCTATTAGAGCAGAAGACCGACTCGAGTGCCTTTACTGACAGAACGACATCGCTTGCAGCGACTCTCGTGGGCACGTGAGCATATCGGTTGGTCCCTAGATGAATGGAAAACCGTGGCCTGGTCCGATGAGTCACGATTTCAGTTGGTAAGAGCTGATGGTAGGGTTCGACTGTGGCGCAGACCCCACGAAGCCATGGACCCAAACTGTCAGCAAGGCACTGTTCAAGCTGGTGGTGGCTCCGTAATGGTGTGGGCTGTTTTTTCATGGCATGGACTTGGTCCTCTGGTGCGACTGGACCGAACATTGACTGGAAATGCTTATGTTCAGCTACTTGGAGATCACTTGCAACCATTCATGGACTTCATGTACCCAAACAACGATGGGATTTTTATGGATGACAATGCGCCATGTCACCAGGCCACAACTGTTCGCGATTGGTTTGAAGAACATTCTGGACAATTCCAACGAATGATCTGGCCACCTAGATCGCACCGACATGAATCCCATCGAGCATTTATGGGACATCATCGAGAGGTCTGTTCGTGCCCAAAATCCTGCACCATCAACGCTTTCACAATTATGGACGTCTATCGAGACAGCATGGCTCAATATTCCTGCAGAAGACTTCCAACGACTTGTTGAGTCCATGCCACGTCGAGTTGCTGCACTTCGCCGGGCGAAAGGAGGGCCGACACGATATTAAGAGGTATCCCATGACTTTTGTCACTTCAGTGTATAATAGTATTGATTTGAAAAATAAATTGAAAACTAATACCATAATTATTTTGCTAGATATAAATTTTTTCCAATAACTTCAATAATGCCGCCAGCCAGTTTTTTTTTATGTCTGATGTCCTCTGGTAAACTGAAAATCTCATGGAAATAAAATAAGATTTTTTTTTTTAATTTAGAAAATGATTAATACAAATTTTTTTTTAATTTTTGGCTATGTATTTTTGGAACGGAATTATAAATTCACAGAAAAAGTGCTAAACTTCTAAGCGTTATGTTTTTTAAATTATGGTGTTTCAGGTTTTAAATTATATTTAATTAATGGAGATTTTTTTTATTTCTATTAAAATAATATAATAATTTTTATTACTTTAAATAGTCAAATTTTTGTATGTAATTGCATGTCACTTCCATGCAACAAAACGCATTGTTAGTTCATATTGAATTTCAACAAATAACTTCGGGTAAAAGTTTTCTAATTGCTTTTGTAGCATCGAATTGTTTTGTTCTTGTAAGTCATCTTATTGTTTTTATCAAAAAAATGTGTGGCATTTAAAAAATATTAATTAATACTAATATTAGAAAAATATCTAATTAATATTAATATTAAAAATATTTAATTATTAATATTAAAAAAATATTAAATTATATTAAATTTTTAAAATATTTATTAAACGCTTTTTTTAAATCTTTTAAATATATTTAACTAAAAATATTTATAAAGAATATTAATGTATGTTTTATCAATATTTATTTTTATTTACTTTTTTTAATATAAAATTTAATATTAAAAATATTAATATTAATATTTTATTAAATATTTATATCGTTTTATTTTTACAGCAACTAAAAAATATTAATTTTTTTATTAAAATATTTATTAGTGTTAAGTGGAATAAAATTCAATATAATAATTGCTTGAACATAATTATAGCATTTTCATACCATATTATTTTGAGGATTTAAAAAGTTAATTATAATATGTAAATGTATGCTTAAAAAGGCAATTACACCTTTTTTATTGATCATAAAAATGATCAACGATGAAAATTAATCTTACTATTATTATTTATCTAGAATAAATGCCATAAAAAATTGCTTTCAAGAAGATTAAAAATTTATTTGTAAGATTATCCGATTATTTTCTTCATATAGTTAATTTTTTTACAATATTTGACATTACATTATTTCTTACAATATTTGACACTTGTTGATTTTTTACACATAAAAATATTATGTAAGTAAGCATAATAATTTGGATTGGATTGGAAATTCCTCTAGACATCCTATAGTACTGGAAAGAGACTCTTATATAATTTATGGAGGTCGCTAACTGGACCAAATTATAAATAAGAATTAAAGAAAAAGGATTAAATATAAAAATTTAATTACATTGCTATTATTTTTTAAAGATGCAATTGGATTTTTATTGCTAACGAGTATTTTGTAAAATATCGTCTACACAATAAAATAACTTTAAGCATAATTTGAGTCTTTGAGTATTTGTTTTCTTAATTCACTTGATTATTTTTTAAAAACTCTAATCTTATCCCATTATGATTATATCCGGACCAATCTAATTCAAACATAAAAATACATATACTTAAGAAGAAAGAAGTGAAAACAAGATATAAATTTAAAAAAGCGCATAAAAGTAAATAACGTAAAGCTTGCTTGGCTCGAAACCTGTTAAATGATGCTTACCTACTACTCAATTGCTATCAAAGTTTGTAAGAATTATCAATACTAGTTCGACTCTTTTAATGATTTGTGTAATACAATCTATTTTGTGCTTAGAGGAACTCGACGGTAAAGTCGTTTCCCAGCCGTATAGGAACTTCCTACTGAACTGGAAGCAATGCCAAACTCTTCAAAGCAGGAAGAAAGAGAGCTACGCCGTCCTCAAACCTTTCCTAGAAGCTCGTGAGTATCTGTTTCAGAATCAGTGGAAGTTATTTCAACCGTATTTTTTGCCATTATGGTAGCATATGTTAAAAAAACTAAAATACAACATTAAACGTGAAATTAGGATTTACGTTATTTATTGCTAATTGGTAAAACATTATTGTTAAGTGACTTAGATTAAACACTGAGCATGGAATGTAACATGATTTGATATTAATCCATTGTAATAGCTGGTATGATAGTATTCTTAAATGACTTAGATTAAACACTGAGTATGGGATAGACTATAGTTTGATATTAATCCATTGTAATAACTTGTAAAACATTATTCGTACTTAGATTAAACGCTGAGCATGGAATGTATAATAATTTGATATTAACTCATTGTAATATCTGGTAAAATATTATTCTTAAATGACATAGATTTACACTGAGCATGGAATGTGTCATAATTGGATATTAATCCATTGTAATATCTGGTAAAACATTATTCTTAAATGACCTAGAGGAATGTATCATAATTTGATATTAATCCATTGCAATATCTGGTAAAACATTAAGTGACTTAGATTAAACACTGAACATGGAATGTTTGGAAACATGGAAACAAATTCTGTGGTGCATTGTTACCATTCCTAATTTATAATTATTACTATTCATAGACCGTTAATTTATTATATCTAAATTCATCATCTGCAAACGAAAATTGTTTTTTTAATCAAAAGAGAATTTTTTTGTTTCTTTCCTCAGAAATCAAGAACAAACAGTTGTCACCTCCACGGAACCCCCGGTCCTCTTCTGTGGCCCCTAAACCGGACAGGTCAGGCAGTAGCGCGTCCAGTTCTCAGTCCGAGACTTCAGTGAGTTCCAAAAACAGATCCAAGTCGGCTCAGAGGACGAGATCTCTTCAGGAAGTGCCCCTCAAATTGATGAAAAAGCTCACCAAGAACAGATGACACAGATCATCCCCTCTTTCGAACAGACGCGTTTAAAATTATTTTATTAAAAATCTTGGAAATAACAGATGTGATTGTTTTGTTCATTTAATTTGTTTATTGTTGTGCAATTTAAAAATTTATTACACATTTTAAATGTTACTAAATTATATTATAAACTATTGCGTATCATTTCGAATTAGAAAGATTGAAGAAATGGATTGTCAGAAATATTTTTATTTTAATCAAAATTCATAATATAAAAAAGAGAAGCATTAAGAAAGAGAAAAGGAATTTTTATATGATGAAGATTGTGCATATAAGTATAGTGTACAATCTTCAACATATAAAAATTCGCATTAATTTATTTGCATTATACTTTTTTATGTAAATTAAAAGTGCATTTGAATTGAAAAAAATTGAAAGATATCATGAAATAAAATCATATTTTTACACTTGGGGATTCTGTTCTTTTATTTTGATCATAAGAAATATATCATATCTTTTTGAGAAATAAATAAATAACGATATGCATGTAATGCTTAATAAAAATAAATGACGTAAGAGAATATGAAATAAAAAATATGCAATAAATAAGAGCAATGTGTGACTCATAAGCAGGTGAATCGATAGTTTTCTGGTATTTAAATCACCTTTTTATCACCTTATCAACATCAAGCGACTAATCTAAACTGTTCTTTTTTCAATGCAAAGTCAAGAAAATTTTTGATCTAGAAATAATTTTACGGATTTCCAAACAGCTAATTTCATTATTATTTATTAAACAGTCTTTTGTAGTTGAAATTTTAAACGAAAAAGGGTTAAATAATAAATGGCTTAGTAACATAAAATAAATACATTTTTTAACTCATTCTTAAAAATCGATTACATATTTATAAATTCAAAAATATGTTTTCAATCTGTAATTAGAAAAATCGAGTAATTCATTCAAGTCTTTTATTTTTTTTAAAAAAAATTCTTGTTAGAAAAAAAAAGATTTTAATGTGAAATTTAAAGAAATATTTAAATATAATTAATATTATTCATTTTTAAATGCAAAAATGTTTTCTTTTTTTTATAACTGATTTCTACGAAAGGTTATTTTTCTTCCTTTAAAAAATGTATTTATTTATTAAAATTTATTGCTATTTAATTTTTTGCTTTTTTGCCAGACAGTTTCTATTATGCATTAATCTGCAATGGTTATCAGACCATTTTTAACAGAAAAACATCAGATTGGAAAGCCACATAAAAACAAACATTCATCTTCACATGCAAAATCAAGAAAATTTTTAAACTAGAAACAATTTTATTGATTTCTAAATGATTAATATCATTCTTATTTATTATATAAACTTTTGTTTTTGAAATTTTAGATGAAAAAGGGTTAAATAATAAATTACTTAATAATACAAAATAAATACAATTTTTAAATCATTCGTAAAAATTGAAAAACTCTTTATAAATTCAAAAATATGTTTTGCTTTGGAATTAGAAAAATCAAGTAATTCATGCAGATTTTTATTTTTTAAATTTCTTGTTAGCAAAAAAATAATGTAAAATTTAAAGAAATATTTAAATATAAATAATATTATTCATTTTTCAATACAAAAAAAAATTTCCTTTTTAAAACTGATTTCTAGAAACAAATATTTTTTCCTTTAAAAAATATATTTGTTTTTTATAATTTATTGCTATTTAACAGTACAATTACTAGAATGTTTCTAATATGTATTAACCTATAATTTTGTTAGACATTTTCAATAATTAGAAAAAAAAAAAGACTGAATGACCAAATAAAAATAAGCATTCATGTAAGAATCTTTCTTTTTTCTTAATTTAGCATAATCAAGAGATCTACTCATTTCAAAAGCTTGAATACTGTAATTTAATTGGACGTTAATTCATTTATTTGCGTTTCCCCTTATCATTCCCCAATAGCAGAAATTTTTGCTTTTATAAATTCGAGAAAGATTGATGTAATAATAAAATTAATAACAGTTTCTTGGATTCGACTACAGATGGCGTTAGTTATCGTAAAAATTTAAACTTCCTGTGTACACGGAAGTGAGAATCATTTACTGTCAGATTTCATGTTATTTATTTCATTTAACACAAGCTTAATATATCGTAAACGAAATGAAATAAATTAAATTATTGCCTCGGGAAAACGTTTCCTTCGTAAAGAATATCGTTATCTTTATAAGTCAGTGATACGTTAAATATTATTTACCTTTTGGTTTTCTATAATAATAATTATCGACATTTTTTAATTCAGATTGAAAATATTTCATCAACATTGTTTTGAAAAAAGGTGGGTATCAAATGATTTTTAAATTAGTAAATAAACTATTATTTTTAATTGCACAATTAAAAATGATAGTTTATTTATTATAATAATAGTCAGTCGCTTTCAAACATTTTGTGCTTTCTCTTAAACTTTAACAAGAAAAAAAAATTATGTAACCGTTATTCATTATTGACGAATAGGCTTTCGTAGGTTTCATATTTATGTTGTTTATTTATTTTGTATACACAATAATAGTTTTTTCATAAAATTAAAATATTAGGTTTGAAAGAAATAATTATTTTTGAATCACCCATATGCATATTGAAAGTCAAATTAATTAACAATTATCTAATCCCACTCTATAAGAATAATTATACATTTTAGAAGCAGTGATTATGAATTTAATAGTCCTGTGAAAGATATGGGCAACACGCAAAAATAATACGTAAATTATCTAATACATATATCTATCTACACTATTATCTAACTTCTATATATATTTATTACTATTTCGTTTCTTTTATGCAATACAAAATAATTGCAATTATTTATGCAATTCAAAATAAACTAAAATAATACAATAAAAATGAAAATAAAGAATTTGATGAATTATTAAATTTATGTAAACATTAGACATTTATTTGCATTTGGTACGGTTTTTACAATAATGAAGTGTAAAAGTAATTCTTCAAATGGTTCTTATTTATCGACTTTTTATATTCAAATTTCTAATATTATTTTATTTTAATATTTAAATATTTTCTTATATTCATGACAGAAAAAAATTAATTTACAAATATGTATGGATCTAAACAGGTTTTTTATTTTAATGCATTTTTGTTCATTTTGATGTGATCACATCTATTTTGTTTAGCTCAATTAAAAAAAAAAAAGAAGAATGTTTTTTTGATAACAAAAGCATTGAATAAAATATTTTTCTAATATTTAAATATTTATTTTTTTATTAATCTAAAGTTCCCTGTTCTCTGTTTTATTCTTTCTTCAAAATCTTAAAATCTTTGCGTTTATTATTAATAAATGCAAATAACTTCCTATGTATAAATAAAAATTATTTGATGACACATTATTGAAAAAATCTGATCATGAAAAATTCACATTCAATATTTTAAAATCATATTTTATTATTAGTAAACTCTTTATTTAATTAATATTAATTAAAATATAGGCAATTTAAAAGTACTGATTTTATCAAGATATTTGTTTAAATGCATTTGTGTTCCAAGTTTATTTATTAGTTAAAATACCAGTAGTTTTTTTAAAAAATTAGTGTGCACTTCAAGAATAATGTTTTGTTAATCTCTATCGTGTAAGTAGTTTTGATTAACAACCTTAGAAATTTAAAATGACGAGAAAAAAAATAAATAAAAAATAACAAAAATATGATATATTAAAAAAAAATAATAATAATCAACTGACCTGATATACAAGTTATCCATAAAATTTAGAATTTAATGTAAAAACAAAAGGCAAACTGCAATTTTAAAAAAATAAGAAAATAAAGAATTCCAAACGATTTTCTTTTCTTGAGAACTCACATTTTCCCTTCTAAATAAAATTGTCTTTGCTTTCACCAGACGATTTTTTAGAACAAATTTAATTGTATAATTATTGTCTCGTGGAAGAAATTTAAATAAACCAATAAGAATATCTCGTAAAAGAAATTTAAATAAACCAATAAGAATATCTCGTAAAAGAAATTTAAATAAACCAATAAGAATATCTCGTAAAAGAAATTTAAATAAACCAATAAGAACATCTCGTGAAAGAAATTTAAATAAACCTATAAGAATTGAGCGTGAAAGAAATTTAAAAAAAATTAACCAATAACAAACGTTGAAAGTGGCCAAAGACATGAAAAAAAATTTACCAAGGAAACGAAAATCTTCGCTCCCGAAAACAATACCTATAATTTTATGCGTAAAAAGAATTAAACATTTTTAAAGCTATGTAATTGGTTTAAAATTTACATCTGCAGTTGATGATATTTTGAATCATTCAGAATTTTTAGGAATGATTAAGAAATTCATTAGGAATGATTCAATTCATGTTTTATCATTTATTTAAAATTATAGTTCGAATTACTTTTAAATTCAAAATCAAACAGAGGGGGAAAAATAGAAAAAATTCATTTCATGAAAAATTTCAAAATACAATTTATAAAACAGCAATTGTAAAAATATCGAAAGTAATGGTAGATTTAAATCGACTCGTATGAATTATATGTATTTAATGAAAACTTTCACTTTGTTTTTATATGAAAATGAATTTTTTTATTTATTGAATTAAAATTAAAATTATCGAATGCTCTAAACTTATTTCTGTTTGAATACTATTTTTTTGTATTGTTGCTTGCGAAACTGTAATTCAAATGAGAAATTTTATTATCAAAAATTAGTAGTTCTCCTCTCATTAAACTATAATCAATAATTTTTTTTTCTTAATTTTTGCTCTGCTGCGCACGATAATAAAAATAATGTTCGAAAAAACAGAAAAAAAAACTTGAATTTCTTTAATTTTTAAGTTAAATTAACTACATATGCAACTACCTACTCTTTCTTGGATAAAGAAATTAATAAATGATTACTTATGTACAGTAATGCTTTCGAATTACTAGGCAATGAGATCATTCAACTTACGGTATGAAACACAATATGAATTTATGCGAACACGCGTCATTACGCATATAAGATCACGAGGCTATTTCACCGAAAAATGCGAGAGAATTCATAATGCATGTGCGCTTGGCTATGTTGATGCAGGTGCAACTTTCATGCGTTGTTGAAGAGACAGCGGGGGAAGTCACACCATAAACAATCTCGAAGTTGATTTATGTGAACACGGCTAAGGCGTGTCGGATGAATTGAATTAGTTCAACCATTTCAACTTTTGAATCAAGTGAAATTTCGAAGTGAAAAGAGTACAGGTAAGTTATTGTTTGCTATTTTGATACTGAAAGATTCAATGGCGTTTCAGTTGATTGTTTAGCTTTAGTGCGCAATGCGCGTTTTATTATTTTTGCTCAATAAATCCGCTAATGATTTGCTAGTGGGTTATAAATTGTTTCATAAAAGCTAGAAAATAAATTCACATGCATGGGTAATTTTGCAAATGTTGTAACTGTTATTTCTGAAATGCATTCTTCAAAATTTTAATTGTAAAATAATTTTTAAATTGTCAACGTTTCAATGTTTTAGTACATTTCTTCTAAAAAAAGCTAATTTTTTTCTGATAGGTTTAAGATGATTTCGACAATATTTTCTTTAATCGTTGGCTTTTTTTTTCCAATTCTTACTATTAGTTCACACTCTCCCTATATATATTTATATATCTTGTTCAAATTTTCAATAGTTAATAAAATACTTTTTATTCATCCACTCAAGTTCAAATACATTTTTTTAAACTTGCAGTGAATGACGCTTGATGTTAATACAGTTTTTTCAAACATTAATTCATTCATTAAATTTAATTAATTAATTTTAGTTTTATAGGGGAGAAAAAAAAATTCTCTTACATAAGATATTTAGCAGGATATAAATTTATATTAATTGTATTTATTTAATTAAAAGCAACTAAAATAAAATTTATCTTTGTTGACCTAAGTAGGAATTGACTAAGAATTTTTTTTTTTTATATTACTTGGTTTTAAATATTGTCAACAAAGCTATTTTACAGTATATATAATAGTAAATAATATAATCTTCTTTTTACTGTGATTTTTTTAAAAAGAATTTATATATTTTATATGTTTCTAAATAAATGTGTTTTAATATACATTTGCCATAATTCAATTTAATTTGTTTGACTTTTTTATTTAATTAGTGTTGGTTGTTCATCTCTATAGGCAAATTGATTAAATTGCTAAAAAAAAAAAACATCAATACAACATCAATAAAAATCAATAATTCAATTCAAAATTAAATCAATAAAAATTTTAAAACGAATAAAAAAAAATCATGTTTATGTAATTGCGTTTAGTGAGCATCAAATAGTTACTTTTATTAACTCTCAGTAAATAAAATACTTTTTAAAAAATTATTTAATTTTTAAGCAAAAATTATTTTGTCCATAGAACTGAACAACCAATGCTAATTAAATAAAGAAGTCAAACAAATTAAATTAAATTATGTCATATGAATAGTAAGATACATATTTATTTATAAATGTATAAAATATATAAGTCTTTTTTTAAAAAAAATCATAGTTAAAAGTAGATTATATTATGTACGTTACTTCACACGAAAAATATACTATTATTTACACTTTATATCGCAAAAAAATAATAACTTACATATTTATTTTTATGTATCTTCTCAAAGATAAAACAGCACATTGATTTCAGTTGTCAATTTTTTTTTGCTTACACATTATTTATACGAAAATAAAATGTTACAGATAAATTGAATAAACTTTCGTATTAAGTTAACTTATATTTTTACGTCAACATAAGTATTTTACATTGAAAGAAACCCTTATTTTTGTTATTTATCTTTTACACCTACAATTGACAGTGGCGTAACTTGAATATACGATTGTTATTGTATGTTATTAAACGATTATTATTGCGATGTTACTCTATTGTTATAAATAATACTAGGAAAATATATTGTTGAAGTAGCTTATTTTTTGAGCTGGTTTAATTCGCAGCTAAATTAATAGTGTATTATTTTTTTTAATTAAAAAAATATTTCTACCTTATTTATGTATTATTTTTATATTTGCTTGAACAACTTAATATTGAAAGTAAAGCTTATTTTCCTTTGTGTTTTCCAAACAATTGTTTAAAAATTTTAAAGATTATTTTTGTTTTAAAATATCTAGCGAATTGGCATATTAATATGTAACTTTATTAAATTCAGTAAACTTATTATCCAACATCAAGATAAAAGTGTGTGACGGCGGAGCATCCAAAGTATTTTGTTTAAGCCACCCAGAACTCCTGCTTATTCGTGTAATATGATAAACTGTAACATATATCTAACGGAATTATACGTTTCGTTAAGAAGTCTGTCCCACTGCCGCTAAGTACACCTATAGGACATCAAAATATCTCGCTTTCAGAAAGAGAACAACCCATGGCAACAATTCTTTAAAAAAGTACCTAAAAATAAATAATAAAAATAATAAAAAAAATAGCACGGCAATAACGGCACGAGGGCATGCGCAACACTCTCATCACCAACCACCGATATATAATCTCAGCACTAATGTATAAACCCGATCAGTGATTCCGTGTCAAATTGACAAGCAGCCAATCAATCAAATTCAAAAAAGAGAGTTGTCATAGGGAAGGAAGTGTAATTTAGGAGCGGTTTCAATGTCAATAAAATATTTTTAATTTTCAATTATTAAAATTTTAGATTAAACGATAATAAAAGAAAAAGAATAGAGGAAACAATTAAATACAATTATACTTTTTTTTTTCAAAACAGCTTTTCGCGACGTATAACTGACTAATCATCATCATCATCATCATTGGCACAACATCCCTAAGGTGGGCCAAGGCCGTCTGCCTACTGGCACATTTCGAAACATGAGATTTCTTCTTTTTTGCGGGGTAGGATTGTCAGCCATACGCCCAACGCTCTACAGTCATTTAGACTGGGACCTACAGTTTAAAGTGAATTTTGAACTTTCTGGTTCCATCCGCCGGGATTCGAACCCGAAACCGCCGAAGATACTTAAGCAAATATGTTCTTCAAAAAAAATGTACGACACCCCTTTCCCCTCCCCATAATTTTTTTATTTTAACTTGCTTAATCCTATTCTTATCATCAAAAAAAAAACTTGTTGGGACTAGAATAGTGATTTTACTTCTCTTACTCGTCAAAGGTCAAAAAGCGTCAAGAGTTAAAAGCGGCGAAGTTAAGCAACAATTTCTTTTAAATACATCTTCATTAATCACATAATCATTACAGAAATGAAGCTGCTGTTTTGCTTCCTGATCGCGACCTCGTACTGTCTCGTAGAGATCCTTGCGAAGTCCGAATGTGAAGAAAATCAGAAAAAGGCCCTCACACGCAAGGAGAAGTGGATTCCGAAATGCACAGAGTCTGGCAAGTTCGAAGCCCTGCAGTGCTACGAAAACACTTCTGAATGCATGTGCCTCAGACCTGATGGCACGCGTGTCGTTGAACCGTCCACCAAAGTGAAGTCCTGCACTTGCCACATCCATAAAGACAATGTTGACAATAAAAGTAAGTCTCACTAATTCTCCCTATTCAGTGCTCTCATACTGTGAAATGTCACACATCAGACATAATTTAAATACTTTATTAAATGAAAAATTAAAGTAAATTAAAAATGTGGACATTAATGAGAAATATTATAAAACCGCAGAAATATTTAATGCGTTCGAATGACGTTTTCATCGAGAACTAACATTCTAAAGATTAAAAAGTAACTTTTTTTTCGAGAGAATTCAAATAACGGTTGCCACAAAACTTTAACTATGTCAGCAGCATTAAAAAATAATTATTCGATAATCAAATATAAGTTATTAATAAAGTAAAAAATCGTTTTAGTCGTTTCTTTCGAATTTACATGAATGGCAACATTATAAAAATTGTTTATATTCAGTGATCGACATAAGTTATCTGAACAATCTCCGAATAATTAATAATTTAACAGAATAATTGTTTAAAAGAATTACAGAAATAAATATATCATCAAATTAAATTTAATTTGGCATTATTTGATAACTAAACAGAAAAGCATTTTTAAAAGTTTTTAATACATATTCATATATTAAGTAAAATATATTAATATTTAACATAAATTATTAATACGTATATATTAGAGAGGGATTAAAACTTGAAGAAACTTTAATTTAATGTTCTTTCCGTTTGTTATCTCATTTTTGCTGATGAATTCTTACTGATATAAATTTTTATGTTACAATGAAGTATTAAAAAATTCAACAATTGTCATACCATACAGTAGCAAAATTAGTCACAAACCACTTGCTTTTATACCTACTTCTTGGATGGTTTTACTTTCCTTACCCATGGATTAAAGAACTGAGGTAACTGAAGAATTAATTGAGGTAACTCATTGCCATGGACACATTTCAATTAACTAAAAAAATTATCTTATTTTAAGTTATTAATCGTTTGACAGTAAATTTATCTTTTTTAACTTAATATTGCGACCTACTAACTAAGCTATTATGCTAGTCTTGTACACGCTATACAATTAAAACTTATATTTTTCTAAAAAAAATGTATAGAAATAATTGATTCATGCTTTTTTGGATAAAGAAAATCATTTGAGATCCATTTCGGAAAACTGTCATGATTACTCTTAAAAATACTTTAATTTTATGTTAAATGTTTTTCCGTTAATGTGGGACTAAGGGAATATGTAAGAAAGCATGCAAATGATATGAATCATTTATTTTTTATGATTGACGATAATTTTGTTGCACTTTTATATTTGGAGTAAAAAGGCAACTGGATAACGACAAAATGATTAACGGATTACGCATTCATTAACATTCTGTTAATTTTGGATTTCTTTTAAGTAGACAAATATGCAGGTCGTTCCATGCCTAAATAATATGCGTTTCATCTCATGTTAATCATCTCCTCAATTATACCAATGCCAGAACCTTTAAATATATCTTTAGGTCTACGAGTTAAGAATTTCACTGGAGAATCTCAATGATGAAAATGCCGAGGAATATATTCCTTCTTTTGATTCTTCAATTACACCAATGCCATAACCGTTAAAAGTTTATTTAGGTCTATGAATTAAGAAATCCATTGAAGAATCTTGTTAACGAAAGTGCCGATGAAAATATTCCTTCTTTTAACTCCTCAATTATACCAATGTCATAACCGATAAATATTTCTTTAGGTTCACGAGTTAAGAATTTCATTGAAGAATTCCGTTGACGAAAGTATCGAGGAATACATTCCTTCTTTTAATTCCTCAGTTATACCAATGCCATAACCGTTAAATGTTTCTTTAGGTTTACGAGTTAAGAAGGTTATCGAGGAACATATTCCTCCTTTTTTTAACTTTCTACAGTCAATAGTACATAAATTCAAGTACTCTTCTATAAAAAAAAATTTACGACTTTATCTTGAGAAAATTTTTAAAACCAAAAGGTATTTTAAAAATGTAAATATAAATGAAAGTTTTTTCTACAATATGTTTCTCACTAAAATGGAAAACACAATTTTTTTTAAACCGTCAAATAATGCCAAATTCGAATAAAAAAACATGAAGCCGAATTTTCACATTTTTTATGAATTTAGCAGCTACCAATAGGATAACTATTCCTGCGTTATAATAACATAGAAAAACAACTTACATCTTTTGGTTTTTCGATTATCTCTGTGATTGTTTCTTGCAGGATTAATTGGAGCTTGGAAACCTCGTTGCGAAGAAGACGGTAGTTATCAGAAGAAGCAATGTTCCGGCAGTACCGGATCGTGCTGGTGCGTGGATTCAAGCGGCAAGAAAAACAATAAAACTGTGGACAATTGCTAATGAAAGATTCTGAAGAATAAAAATTCTAATTTTAGTTTAGTAACAGCTTTGTTGTCTGCTTTATTTCCTCAATTATTATATACATCTGTGTTAAAAAAGGAAGATTGTTCAGACAGAAAACAATGAGCTTGATTCGGGCAATACGTCAAAACCTATTTTAAATATATATCCTATTGAAAATACAATACGTTATGATATTCTCCGAGCATTTTTATTTGACTACGTCATATATTTAAAATTTCTTGCAAACTTTTACAGCATTGCAAAGTGATTTGGCACGATGACCAAGTATTGTTACAACTATTTATTACAAATTTGTTTATACAGCAGTGAATATGCAGTATTTGTATCTGTTTATACAGAAGTTCCATTTCTGGAGTTAGTGAAAGTGGGAGATCCGTCAGAGATTTTAGAATTGTTGCAAGTATAATTAAAAAAAATTTTTAATTTTGTAGTAAATTCTTCTTCTTCAATGCCACAACAGCCTCATGATAGGCCACGGTAGTCTGGTTACCGGCAATTTGATCGGGGCCTACAATTAAACGTGGATTCCAAACCACTTACAAAACATCCATGCTACTACCAGGATTCGAACCTGAAGCCTGTGGTATCAAAGGCGAAAGAGCTAGCCAATTGGCCATCTGGCCGTTGCCAAAATTATTTATTAACTTTTGCGAGCGCTAGTCGCTCGACCATCGGGATCCTTTGTGATAATTTAAGAAACTTAATTATTGTTGATGAATCAGATTCCAAATTCTTTAAATTTCATTGAAAACTTAAGAATTTACATTCGCACATCGATAACTGGGAATAAAAGTTATTAAAATTATCTATAGAAAGCTTAATCATTATTATTATTATTATTATTTGCAGCAGAACGAGAAAGAAGCGTATCTATTTTGTGTCTTTATCACAAAAAAGAATATTCTGATTGTCACTTTTGGGGTTAGAAGCGATTTCGCAGCTGTTCATTTCCATACGGAATATATTATAAAAGCTAGGCCAAATCGCAAAATGAGGGAGTTGGCGAGATTTTTGTGAGGCAACTGAGGGATAAGTCGCTAAATGTGGTAACCCGAATTTCTTGTAATGTTTGGAATTCACTTGACTTACTATTGCAACCCTTTTTTTTTGGCTCACTTTGTTGAAAAGAATTTTTGACACCAAATCTCAGCGGCCCCTATTTTGCAATTTTTCCAAAAGCTGTAAATATTTAAATAAAAACATGCTTTTTTAAATAAATAAATGTTGTAATAGCTTCAAGGACAGTGGCACATACGGATCACACCAGCATGTTCGTTTAGTTTAATTTTCAATTCAAATTTTTTTATCTGGAAGAAAGTAATATTCGTCGGTGTTTCGAAAATTGAAAAATTTTAGAATAAAATCTTTCAACGAGGATAACAAAAATCCCTCTCATAATTTAGTGTTTTGGCGGTATTCAAAGTTAGTTGATCGAATACTGATTGCTAACCTTTTTAGTTAGCTTTTAAAAGATTCGTTGGTGTTTATGACAAAGTACGTAAGCGTCTTGCATTGACATTGTCTGTTGAGTTTTCAATGTTTTCTTCTATATGACACTCAAATGAAGGACATTTACTTCAAAAAGTCGTAAGTGGAAAGAAATGTCCTCCCTTCATTATTTGCTTATGGATTGTTCATAGTAATAGGAATAATAATGTGAATACCAGGCCCACCAATGTATAATAAAAATTAAAAAGAAGTTGGCGTGTCAGTGGTGATCATATCTTATTCTAAACACATGTTTGTGAAAATTGCAACACCATGAAGGAATCGTCATAATTGAATGAAATTTAATACACAGTTGAGTGGTAGTGGTGCAAATAAATGATTAAATGTTCAAAGCAAACAAACAATAACAAGAGATCGGAATCAGTATTTTGTGTAGCCACCACACTCCGCAATAAGTGCTGCTACACGATGTGGCAAGGAGTGAAACAAATTTTGAATGTCTGCCTTAGGAAGAGCATTCCATATTGTTTGTATGCGCACCCAAAGTTCGTCTGCAGAAGCAGCAGGACGAGGATCTTGAGCGAGACGCCGACCAACGAAATCCCACACATGTTCAATCGGCGACATATCCTAGAATACGCAGGCCGAGGGAGGAGCTGTACCTGCCGCGTTGCAAAGAAGGATTGAACAGTCCTAGCGATATGAGAGCGGGCATTGTCCTGTTGAAATACAGAGCCTGGCATTCTTTGAATTAAGGGAACAGTTTGGGGCTGTAGAACTTCACTGATGTACCGGTTGCTGTTCAGATTGCCCACAATTCTTAGCAATTGAGATCGTCCATGATATACTATGGCACCCCAGACCATAACTCCGGGTGTTCGTCCACTGTGGCGTTCGATAATGCACTCCGGAAGGTGGCGTTCACCGGCATAGCGTCTGACACGAATGCAGCCATCATGGTACCACAAATTAAAGCGGGATTCGTCAGAAAACACGACATGCTGCCAATCAGCACGCCAGTCTCTATGCTGAGTCAGCGCCATGCGGACCAGGTGTCTATCATCGCGAGCTGACGTCACATTTCGGGTTCCACTCCAGGATTTCCGAGTTGTCCGACACTCGTCCGTCCACTGCTTCCAAAGACGCATCACTGTGCTGCTGTTACGCTGCATACGAGCGGCTACTGCACGATAAGACAATCCAGCTTCACGAAGGCCGATGATTCTTCCCCGTTCAAACTCTGTAAGTTGTTCAAATCTCGCTCTCTTTCGTCGAAGAGGCATAAGTAACGATTGAGCTAACGTTTACCGCTAGTAGATAACCACCGATAACCATACACGCCTCGCTACAGTCGTCTATTTATTCAGATCCATCCGCCGTTCAGAGGGCGCTTCTCAGCATACGCATGCGCTACGGATTTGAAATTCTAATCATTGGCATATCATGAGCTAATTTGCATTTCCTGAAAATTTCAGCTTACTCGCGTAAGTCCTTCATGGTGTTGCAATTTTCACAAACATGAGTTTACTTAGCATCATTGCATATTAAATATTTTAATAAGAAGGTGAAAGGAGACAAAAATTCTCATGTTATCACAAAAAATGAATAAGAATTAGCTACAACAGTAAATTGGTATATAACGAAGACATTGAATGTTTTAATTTTCAACTGTTGCTTGTGTAGACATTATTTTTTTAAAAATATTTATTGTTTTTCTAATTTTTTTTTTCTGGCGCGTTGAATTGTAGTCAATATAAAATAAGTAAAGAGCAATTCATCAAAAAATTATACTATTATTATTTTACTTTTTTTTTCTTTTTGGAAAAATTTGGACCTTAACAAACTTAAAGCTGGAAAAGCAAACATTGCTTTCAACCCTTATTGTTTTTCTGATGACAAATTGAATTTGCATCTTTTGCCAATGTTTTCAAAAATACTTAATGCTTAGTACTGATGATTCCCATGAAAAATACTGCGTTTTAAATACTTTTAATAAAATTACTTGAATAAAAGGTAACAGAAATAAAATAATAAATAATACCATATTCTTCATAAATATCTTATTCCAAAATAAAAACAAAATTAAAATGCATAGTAATGAAAAAAATGATAAAGATATAAATATTAGAGTTTAAATAAAATACATGAAAAATATGTTCAACGTGTTATTATAATTTTACCATATACAAGCTTTTTTATATATCTTTGCATAATTAAAGTAATTAGGATTTAATTTAGTAATCTGAAGTTTGAATTATAATAACAATAAATGAATAAGCAGTAATAAATTATATAAAATTCAATATCAATATTATGTGATAATTATATAATATCGATAATAATTTAATTATATCAATATAAGCAATATTAAATGATATAAAATTCCAACTTTCAGGACAGTGGTTCTTAAAGGGTCCGCAACAGCGCATTGGTACATCTTAGAGAATTTCCAGATGCGTCCTATGATATTCCACAGAAATATGTGTCTAGATAAAAAAATAAATATAATTACTCTTTTTTTTTGTCGGTTTTCCCGTTCAAAGACATCTTTCATTATAAACAGGTAACCTATATGATTGATTTTTTTCTTTTTTTATACACATAAAAAGTGCCGAATAGCAATTACGCGCCAAGGAATGTTTCTGAGAATGTAGGAGGTTGGTAACTACAAGAATTAGCGTCTATGGATATTCAGTGTTAACAATTTTTCCATTTCAGCCTATGAGACTCTGCCATCTATAAGAATTCATGTGGTGTGTTCATTATATAAACTGAAGAAAAAGATCTAGTAGATATATTCATTGATGATGAATTAAGGATTACACATAAGGAATTACCTCTATAACCCTTCTTTAAAAAAAGAATGCGTGCCAATATCTAAAAAAGCTTTGAAGATTTTATTACAGTTTTCCCCGTCATATTTATATGAATTATGATTTTTCACTCCTCACCACAATTAAGTGTAAAAAGCGAAGAAATCTTCAATGTATTGGCGAGAAAATGCGAGTTCGCCTTTCAAATATTTGCTCGAACAGAAGCAAATGCTAGGGCACTTCAGACTCATGTTCCTCATAAACACAAGAATAAATAAACTTAAAGTGCCTTTAATTTTATTTTTTTATCGCATTATTTATTTATTTTTTTGTAATAATTGACTTAACTATTATAACATATTTTTCAGAAATTTGCTTATAATTTTGCTTTTGTGTTACTGCACTAATTATTTGCTTATAATTTGCACTAACTTAGAATTTTATTGAAATAAAATTAGTCATTTTAAAGACTATTTTCAACAAACAGTCCAAAACAGTACATAATAAATACCTGATTTTAATAAAGAAAAGAACAATTTGCAACAATCTTTTGCAAAACAAAATATCTGGCTTTGGTTTTTGTTAAGATACAAAAAACAAACCAAATTCCATTTTACTTATCATGTGCTAGTAACCAAAGTATGTGCTAGCAGATGTGAATTATCTCTCATATTTTTTTTTTGAGAAAGAAAAAAGAGGTGAAAATCAGACTTAGATAAGAAGTTTTCTTGAATCATCATGGGAAATGCAAGCTGTTTAGTATCTAAAGTGTTTTTATAGTCAGTTGTCAAGGTTACAGCTTCTTTACGATCGTATTCGTATTCCACAGTACCCAGTATGTATACTTCTCACATTATTCTCGAATTTTGTATATTTTTTATTAAGTAAAACAAATAAATACAACAAAGTTAAATAGGTTTTGATAAATATGTTTTTTAAATAATGATGTACATATTTTTGGATTGTTGTTAATGATGAAATAAATCCATTCTTATAATTTAACAGATTGAATTAATGATTTGTACAGATTGAGTTTTTATAAATATTTCACTAAATAAAATAGATCTTGTAAGATTTTTGTTGATTAACAGATTATCAATGAGTATCAAATATCTTTTTGTGTTCATATTATTCAATAACAAAATCTTAATTTGTTTAAAGTTTTTTATTAAATAAATCTAAATTAAATGAATACTTGATGTTTTTTTTTCATTTTGTTTAACGAGTAAATCAAATCTATCTATAATGAATATTTTTCAATTTATAATTACTGGGATTTTTTTTTTTTTTTTTTTTTTTTTTTTTGTAAAAAAAAACTTCATTTCTAAATTTCAAAATTTTAATTTTTTCACAACTTACTGTTTACGATGCGTTTGAAATTTGTTTAAATGATATAAAGAACAGTTCTTAGATTGCTTTTATTAGTGTATTTTAATTTTAAAATATGTGGAAAAATTTTCGTCATTAATTCCGGAGCAACAACTATGCATGTTTTTATATGTTTACTGACAATTACTTGGATTTATTGAAACATCAATATTAATGATCATGTTAAATTTTAATTTGCGAGTCTTTGTCCTATGTAGTCATTCTGTACTGCTCGGACATTATAGCTAAGAGATTTTTTGGGTTTTGTTAAACGTTAAAACATTTTTAATTTGAAAAGATTTCATAAATGCTTGGTAGGATAAAATTTGGAGACTATATCGACTAATCTGAAATGCTGTTATTGTTATTTTGAATCTGTTAAATCAAATTAAAAATAGCACGCTTTTTTATTGTATTGAAATATAAAATATAAATGACTATAAATATAATATTATTCAACTTAAAGTCACTGATTATTTTACAAATTTATGATTTAAATGATTTTGCAAGAACGCTGATGTAATTCTGACCATATTAATAGAAACATATGAAAATAACTACTAAAATTATGTATTTTTATTTTGCGTCGTTAATATAACGTTTTTAATAACTTTTATTTTAAATCATGGATGTGTGAGAAAGATGACTTTGAAATTCGAACTTTTTTAAATATTCTACTTACTATTTTGTATATTTAAAAAAAGTTCATTAAATTTTAATTGAATTATAAAAATAATTTTAAATTATTAAATCTCCCATTTTTAAGATAAACTTTAATTATTTATAATGTTTATTCTTTTATTCGCGAAACTTACTAAATTTAACAATAATTTTCTTTCATATTTAATTTTGTATCATTCAGCAACATTAGATGGCGCCACCTGACATTAAAATTTTTTAAAAAATTATGCATTTATTGTCTTTGAAATTCCTTGACACTAAATAAAAAAATGTCCTTTATAAAGGTTTAATTTTTATCTTTGTCAACTTCTTTTATCTCTATTATTTTAATAACATTATGGATAAATTGAGATAAAGCAGCATCAGCGAGTATACATCTGCGAATGCTAAAAATTTCTGCTAATATATATTTCAATATTATGTGCGCTGAAATTTCAATACTCTATAATGTTCATCAATATATTCAACAATGTATTCAATCAAACAAACAATCATTGCTAACTCCATGCGTTATTAACTCTCCATTATTAACACTTTTACATATCATGCATTATGTGAATGACAACTATAAGAACAATGCTGTAAGAAAGGAGAATAGTAGATTACTCTGAAAGGAAATTCATTATTTGTTTGAATAAAGGATAGATTTCCAGGTTCATAGAATTTATAATATGATTGATGTAGGAATTTTCGTCACGGCTCTTTTACCGGGTATCGAAAATGTTCATCACTAGGCCACTCCGGGCCACCAATAATTATTATCATGTGTGAACATGATGTTGTCCTGGTTAGGGTGTCTGTGACGTTATCAGAAAATGAGGGCCAAGCAAATAAAACTCCATTTCAAATTTTGGCGGAAAATGCTACTTTGGGCCCTTTAACTTTTGAAATGCTTCTTAGACGTTACTTCTATGACGCTAGTCTTAAGGAATTTTCTGGAGAATTTGGCTTTTGTTTGAAGTGTTTTGTAATATGGTTTTGAAGCACATTTGCATATCCAATAGCTATAAGTACTCGTAATGCGTTGATCAATTCCTTCTTCTTGAAGTTCCACATTTATCAATTTTGGCATTTTCCCGTGCTTATGGAGCTGTATAGTTCTTCTTATTGTATTTGGAATACTTCATTCTTTCATTTATGCCTAGAATTTTAAAACTTTGATATATTCTTTTGACTATTGGATGTTATAGTGTTTCTTGTAGAATTGGAAATACTTCATTCTTCATTTATACATAGAATTTTCAAACTTTGATACATTATTTTGGCTATTGAATGTGATAACGTTTCTTGTAAAATTTGGAATACTTCATTCTTCATTTATACCTGGAATTATCAAACTTTAATATATTCTTTTGGCTATTGAATGTGATAACGTTTCTTGTAAAATTTGGAATACTTCATTCTTCATTTACGACTACGTTAATCTTACTTTTGTATATTCTTTTAGAGATTGTTGAATATTTCCTTCTTCGTGAAGTTCTAGATCTATTCAACATTGCTATATTCATATGGCTATTTAATTTGGCCATTCTTGTAGTATTCCAATTAACTGCTTCATATATCTCGTGCATTATTAAACATCGGCATATTCCTGAGTTTATTCATCCGTTCTCGAATGTCCACCCATGATAACTTGAAATTCGTTTTTTCACACTGATTTAAGTTGTTTTATTATCTTTTATTCTTATTCTCATTGCAGGCTGAATAATGAAGTTCTTCATCCTTGCCCTGGTGGTGTGTTGTTGCTTGGTGGAGGCCTTTGCCCTGACAGAGTGCCAGGAGAAGCGTGAGAAGGAACTCAAGGTCAACTCCAATGTGAAGTTGGTACCCCGTTGCACGGAGGACGGCCAGTACGAAGCCAAGCAGTGCTTTGAAGGCTCCCCCTTCTGCATGTGCTGGAGACCCGATGGAACTCACATTACTGAACCCTCCCTCAAGATCAAGAGTTGTGGATGCATCGTCCACAGAGATGCTGCTACCAGCAGGAGTAAGTGTTCTTATTTTTCACTGGACAACTTTTACATTGATCATTGAAAGGAATGGGAAATCAGGGATTTTACATTGGCCACACTCTAACAGTATGTAAAAGCTCTCTAACAACTAATAATGTAAAATAAATGATATTGAATTTGGATGCTTATTATAGCAGGTATCTTGTGCAAGAATCGTCAAATATTCCCACCAAATCATTCCTTGGTGAATTCTCAAAAATTATTATCTCATTCAAACGTCATATTGATATCGATCCCTTACTTTAATTGTTATCAAACAGGAGATGTTTTTCTTAAATTCTTTTATATTCTTTAATATTTTTACTCTTTTAAATTTAAGCAACTTCATTAGTGCAGATTTTTTAATTATCTTTAAAATGTGGAGGAGTTCGTGGTTCTTGAAACCATATAGGAACTCCGTAATCGGTAAGCCCGTTGCCCATCATATTGATATAATGTTTTACTATGAATTTCATAATGTGCAAGTGTGGTCAAGTGTCATTTAGTTGCTTCGCTCTGGCATTTAGTTGCTTCGGTCGGGCATTTAGTTACATTCGAATTATGATGGTAGCATTGCTGTTTGTTAGTGTTTCTGATCCACTTTAAACTGTAGATCCCTTAGCGCTAGTGTGCAAAATATGATCATATTGCAAACTAGCCAAACTGAGTGACTAGTAACCTAATGGTCAATTGGCTAGCCCTCTGGACTTTGATACCACAGCCTTCAGATTCGAATCCTGCCGGTGGTATATATGTTTGTTAGGGGTTCAGAATCCACGTTTAACTGTAGGTTCCGGTCTAATTAGCTTTAAGTGTGCGCAAAATGACCGTAGAGCGACAAACCAAACCTTCTTAGTAAATCAAGAAGAATCCTTTATTTATCTTGTAAAAGAACACTCCCAACTTTTACCCAGCAGCAATATTACTATACTGTATAAAAGTAGAATTATTGATATTCGTAAATTTTTCATTAAATGAATGCATTAATTGCAATTTGAAAATATTTTATACTTGTTTTGATTTATGTACCAAATATGAAGTAATTCTGTGGTAATGCGAAGCATGCTGGAGCACAAGGATTTGAATGTATTGGCAGTGTCCGTTGTAGACATTGCTTTTAGAAACAAAGACATTTGTGGAGGATTGTAACAGCACATGTACCTCGTTGTGAGATTTTCTTCCAAAAGAAAGGCAAATTTGGAGTAGTTATCCCAGTAAGTCTTCCTGGATAGTATAATTTCCGTTTTCCTGTTTGCGACAGGAAATAGGGAAATACGAATCCTCCAACATCTTTATATGCCTCCTTTTATATATTGCAATTATAAAGTTATTTATTTGTTGTTACCTTTTATAATAATCTTTCGATGCCTTGCTTCATTTTCAGGATTAGTTGGCAACTACCACCCCCAGTGCAATGAAGATGGCACCTACAGCCGCGTTCAGTGCCACGGTGGCATGGGATTCTGCTGGTGCGTGGATGAGCACGGCAACAAGACCGGCGAGAATCTTAACGAATGTTAAACA
Organism: Caerostris darwini; assembly: GCA_021605075.1. Classification (NCBI taxonomy): domain Eukaryota; kingdom Metazoa; phylum Arthropoda; class Arachnida; order Araneae; family Araneidae; genus Caerostris; species Caerostris darwini. The sequence continues at coordinate 122,749 of BPLQ01001960.1, forward strand.
TTTAGCTGTTGATTTTATAATAAAGTGAATATAAAAAATAAGTGTATCATTGCTTTTAACCAAATATTGCGTTGGTACAAAGTGCAATAGACAAAGTCAATTAGACATCCAATATAAACTGACATGGAATGTGTTTCTTTCTATATATGTCCTTGCATAGTATTTCACAACAGCATTTAATATTTCTTAAGTGCAATATTTAGGGCCTGATGGCCGAGTGACTAGTGCTCTAGCACCCATTGCCACAGGATTCGAGTCTAGGTGGTGCGGCACCATGGATGTTTGTAGTGGTCCTGAATGCACTTTAAACCGTAGGTCCCGGTCTAATATGACTTCAGAGCGTTCGGCTGGCAACACTAACTTGTAAGAAATAATCACCTGCTTCGAAATCTGCCAGCAGGCGGACAACCACGGTTCATCATGGGCAATAGTGCCAGCGAGTTAGTTAGTTAGTTATGTGTAATATTTATTTGGGGCATGATGCCGAGTTATAGCGCTCTGGCATTCGGTGCCACAGGTTTCGAGTTTCGGCGGTTTTATAGATGTTTATAATTATTCCAAGTCCACTTTAAACCGTAGATCCAGGTCTAACATGACTGTAGATAGACAACCTAACAGACGTAGGTAGACAGCAGACGTAGGATTGACAGCCGTACTTCGTAAAAAGAAAATTTCTCATATTTTGAAATCTGTTAGTAGGCAGATGGCCTTGGCCCATCAAGGGACTGTTACGCAGATGAAGAATATTTATTTAATTTCAATCTAAATTTAAGAAGTTAATTACAAAATATTAACTTTGTACAAAAGTTGTGAATTATTATAAAATTTATTTTTTATTTAAACAAAAAATTTATTTAAAACTTTTTGAATATTCAGGTCAAATGAATTAGTTTTTAGCCTATTTGAAGCAATTTTGTCATTCTCACAAAGCGATATTCTCAATTTTAATATGAGATGCATTTTAAAAAAAAAAAGGATTCTGACTGTCAGATAAAATGAAAAAAGTTTTTTCATATTCATTTAATTTTATTCATAAAATCGATTGCCTAAAAAGTTTGTTAATATTTTAATGTATATATATATATATATATAACCAAATTTTGAGATCCTCGAGGCCCCGGTTGAAGAAACCACAGTTTTATTGACACACGCTCAAACACCACACAATATTTAAACATATAGAGACAGACAGACAATTATAGATTCGTGGTTCAATTCAATTATGGATTCTACTGCTAAGCCGAAACCCCAGCCGATACTCAGCTACGCGCAGGATGTGCAAAAATACTTTCTCTCCCGGTGAGAGTTTGTAGGTCGATTGACTCTTTATCCTGAACGCTACAGGGGGTGCTCTTGCCGGTGCTTAGGAGGAAGCATGGTTACAAACTACAGTTCTTCTCGCGGTATAATATAAAAGAAAATAATAAAATTTAAAAAAAACTTCAGAAATTTTTCTACGAACAAAAATGAATTTTTAATAATCCGATTCATCTAAAATTGTCCAGCTAAATGTAATATTTTATTAATGTTGAAATTTTGAAAGTATTAAATACAATAAAATTATTACAAGAGAATTTATTTGATATATTTATACAATTTTTCAAAAGTATATTAAATTATATAAAGACATATAAGAGAGTAGATTTATTATTAGATAGGGAAATTTCTCATGCATTGTGTTTTTTAAGATTTCATCTAATTCAATTATTTTATTTCTTATTAATATGTGTCAATTTATTGCCCTGAGTCATTTAATTGTAATATTTTAAGTAAAATTTAATATGAATAAAATAAAATAAATATAATTCATTTATTTATTAGAAGAATAGAAGTAAAAAATTACAAATTACATAATATTATTAAAACATCAATTATTAGCAAAGAAATTTTTTAAAAGTTACTTTCAAAATCTCATATGTATATTATCCAAAACCAATATGTAAAAGCAAATGTACCATCATTTTGCAATGTAAAAGCAAATGTACCATCATTTTACAATGTAAAAGCAAATGTACCCTCATTTTACAAAGTAAAAGCAAATGTAAAATCAAATATAATCCAAAACCTTACAATGTAAAACCAAATACAATCCAAAACCTTAAAATTACGTAACTTTTTTAACAAAATTTAAAAATCCAATAAGAACAGAATTTCAGTTAATAATTACAACAGTTCATTCATACACAATAGTCAGATTCTTTAAAGTGTGAATTTATAGATAATAGTTATTTTATTTATAATAATATTAATAATAATTAATTTATTTATAATAGTTGTTTTAAATAATTTGTAATAGAACAATGTGTGATGTAAACGGTAATTAAAACAAGATCAAAAATGGAGTGACAAGAGAATTAACAATATTACTAGGCTAACAGCCTGAATGGCCGAGTGGCTAGCTCTCTGGCGCTCGGTACTACAGGTTTCGGGTTCGAGTCCCGGCGGTGCCATGGTTGTTTGTAATGGTTCGGAATCCACTTTAAAATGTAGGTCCCGGTCCTAATCGGATCATAGAGCGTTGCGGGGACATTGTTACTCCGCGTCCGTATCTTCAAGTTACACGCGTCCCCCGGGTAATGCAAAGTGAGTACGTCTGTGCAGCACTTGCCTTAAGGCATCCAAAAGACCAAGCTGTCTGTGTTTGCCAGCTGCATTAGAAAGAGGAAAAAAAAAGGAAAAACTAGGCTAATAAAAATGCATATCCTTAACCTTTTTCACATATAATTTATTCCTTTATACAGAATTAAGCAGTGATTTAAATTGAAACGAAATGTTGCTAATTTAAAGATTATACAGTTGCACGATAAGATGAATTTAGATTTAGCAACAAAATAACAGTCTTAATGTGTCCGGAGTCTTCAAATTAAAGTCATATTCATCCATGTTTCCATTATACCTGTTCCTTGTCTTCTGCTGGGTTATTGAGCAAACAGGAGGATGTTTCCGAACTACAGAACAAAACAATAGTTATTTAACTAATTATAGAAAATTAAAATATTACGACAATTCAAATTCAAAAATTCAATTTGAAATATTTTGTTACCAGGCTTAATATTCCAAACATATCAATAATATAAAAATGAATTTTGCTAACATCCTATCGCATTGAATTGAGAATAAGAAAAAAAATATTATGAAAATTTTGAGGGGCATCTATTAAGAGGCCATGGCACAAGTTTCAAAATCTATGATTTACTACAAAAGGTAAGACCCATTTTCCATTTAAAATTCCCGGGGTTTATGGAATTTCACTTTTTTTTCTTTTTTAGGTTACTGCCACTGTCCTTGACATCTGTGTGAAATTTGACATCAAAATATTCATTAGTGTTTGAGTTACGCTTGGCTTTGTGAGACGCTAAAACTGACTCCGGCGATTTTTGAAATGTCTGAATTAATTGAGCAAAGAACTTGCATTCAATTTTGTTTGCGGAAACGTATAGAATGTTGCAGAAGGCATTCGGTGAGCATTACTATATCGGAAAGGAATGCTTAGAAGTGATATAAACAGTTTAAAGAAGGCAGAGAACGCGTTGAAGACGAAGAGCCCTCTGGTCGGCCATCAACCTCAACCGACGAAGCTCACGTCCAAACAATTAAAGATTTGATGCTTGCAAACCGTCGATTTACAATTAGAGACCTTGTTGATGCTGTTGGAATTTCAAAAGGATTGGTCAATTTCATTTTGGTCCTTCAAACGCGTCAAATCTCGATTGGTACCGAAAACACTGAATGCGCCAGCTCACCACACCATTGATCAGAACATTGACACCATTGAACCACACCATTGACACCATTGAGCAGAATCACCATTGATTCTTCGTGACTTTTTCACCAAAAATGAAGCCCATATCGTTCCACAACCACTGTGTTCACACCATACGACTTCTGGTTATTCCCTAAACTTGAAAGATCACTCCGGGGACACCGTTTTTTTTAGTCGATTGAAGAGATTCAACGTGAATCGACGCGCGCTTGGAGGCCATCCCTGCCGATGACTTCTTAGCATGCATTGTGAATTGGAAAAAAATTTGTCATAAGTGCATTGTGTCCGGAGGGGATTACTTTGAAGGCGATGAAATAAACTTGGAAGAGTAAATAAAGAGTTTTTGAGAAAAAAAATAATTGGTCTTACTTTTTGAGCACAGTAGTAATTGACCAATATCTGCCTAATTATCATATTTTATAACGTGTTAATTGCAGAGTTGCCAACTTATCTTGTTATTTGCAGAAATATCATGAATTGTGTTTCAAAAATCTAGTCTTTTAGTGTTTCCCCTCTCCTTCCCCGAAATATATTTAAATCGGATAATTGTCCAAGTTTGGAATTCTGACACTAATATTTTTAAAGAATGGATTCGTTGAATATTTTCTTAAACAATGAAGTAGCAGGGTTTGCATTTAATGATAGATTGTACTCTCGTAAGAAAATTTTGTAAGCAGACATTCGGAATTTGTCACTTTCTATAGAAAAATGTACTGACTTTAATTTTTTCATTACAACGAAAAATATCTTTATAATTTTATGTTCTAATGTGTTTTAGCACATCCGGTTTTCACCGCAAGAACCATGTCACGTACATTGCAAATGTATTGCCTTTTTTCAAAGTCATAAACGAAGTTAATTAGATTCAGAAACTATTTTAAGAACAATTATATATTATATTTTTTTCACCGACAAATTGCATTATAAAGTGAAACAAATTGAATCAAAAACTTGATATATTCAATTAAAACTTGATATATTCAATTAAATGTAATTAAAAATGTGATATATTCAATCGAACATAATTAAACACGTGATATATTCAACGAAACGTAATTAAATATGTAATGTACTCAATGAAACGCAATTAAACACGTGATATATCCAATTAAATGTAAAACATGTGATATCCAATTAAATGTAGTTAAACAACTGATATATCCAATTAAATGTAATTAAACACATGATATATCCAAATAAACACGTGATTTATTCAATTACTCACGTGATATATCCGATTAAATGTAAGACATGTGAGATCCAATTAAATGTAAATGCAATTAAGCAAGTGATATATCCAATTAAATGTGATTAAACATGTGATATATCCAAATAAACACATATTCAATTACACAGGTGATATATCCAACTAAACACATATTCAGTTACACACGTGATATATCGAAATAAACACATATTTAGTTACACACGTGATATATCCAATTAGATGTAATTAAACACGTCATATAACCAATTAAAAGTAATTAAACACGTGATTTATTCAATTGCACACGTGATATATCCAAATAAACACACATTCAATTGCACACGTGATATATCCAAATAAACACTTATTCAATTGCACACGTGATATATTCAAATAAACACATATTTAGTTACACACATGATATATCCAATTAAATGTAATTAAACGCGTGATATATCCAATTAAACGTAATTACACACGTGATATCTTCAAAGGCACAGCTGCTAGAGCTACGCGATTAAAATAGTTGCTGTGTGCAATTCGAATATTCTTATTGTCCCCTATATTCTGTACCATTGAAGAATTGAAAAATCTTCTGAAGTCGGTATTTGTGATATATTCATCTTGAATTGAATGATGTTTCGAAGATGGGTTTTTTCAGAATCCATTTGGACATTGTTTCCCCCGCCAAAGGCGATAGATTTTGGAATTCAATGTTTCAATTAAAGCAATACTACAGTAATATTTATTCGTTCGTCATGTTATAGAGCACATGAATGTTCTGGGCGGGCGTGAAAATTTTGGAATGACTCACCTGAAGAAATATTCGAACTGCTCGATACTACATGTAGACCACTGAGAATGTTCAATGGATGCCATGCTACTCATGATGTAACCGCTTTTAGTTGTGCAGCTTCTGAGTTTAAAATCATTTGGTAACATATATACATATTCACCATCGTGTTCAGCTCCAAACCTGTTACAGAAAATTATTTCAGAGTAGTAAACATTTAATACAAAGGTATTTTATGCTAGGACAGATAGGAATTTTACATATATAAGGAAAATTAATATGATGTCAATATGAAATTTTTTTTAAGAAATCATTCCCCACTTTTCTTTTCTCCACAGCCCAGGCCTTTGAAGCACCCTATCAGTTAGGAAGGTGAGGGTGGAACATCGGTGGGTCTTGTAGCATTTTTACCAAGAGAAGACTTGTAGCATCTAGTTCACAGGAGGGATGAATGTATATTCTTTAACAAGTACATAATAACCCCAAACACTCAAATTTGACGGCAGATTAGCAGTGTTGTGGATATTTATGTTACATGAAATTAGTATTTCGTACTAATGAGAACAGAGGGGCTTGATGGCCGAGTGGCTAGTGCTCTGGCTCTCGATATCATAGGTATCGGGTTCAAATCCCGGGGTTGCCCAGGGGTGTTTGTAGTGGTTCGGAATCCACTTTAAACCGTAGGTCCAGGCCCTAATAGAATCGTAAAGCGTTACGGGGGCATTGTTACTCCGCGTCCGTGGCTTATCTTCAGGTTACACGCGCCTCCTGGGTAACGCAAAGTGAGTAACGTCTATGCAGCGCTTGCCTTAAGGCATCAACGACAATTGTCTAAGTGATTGCCAGCTGCATTAGAACGAAAAAAAAAACTAATGAGAACAGCCAGTCACTTAAATATTATAGCAGATAATCAGTGTCATGAATAATGAGACCTCATGATATTAGCGATTGTTTATTTGATCTTCACAGGTCGAAACAAATGATGACGGAATATGGACTACACCATGAGTTGTGCCATCGTGGTTTTTGATAGACCATGGACTGAAAAATGTTTACTCCAATGAGAAACAAGGAAGATGACGCCCTCCCCTGTTGACGGATTTTCTTAAAGGGAAGTTTTTAGAGAAGAAAGGAGAGTGTTCTGCTACGAGTCGACAAAGAGTGTTGTCGGATCGGTGTGCTTGCAGTGGATTTGCTCCCATGTGGGCATCTATGGAAATGAAATTACTGATCTGCTCGCTAGGGATCCCAAAGCTTCTTCTTCCAATCTGTTAGCTTCAGAGGTTCATTCCATGACTTTAGCCAGAATGAATACCGCTTGGAGGTCGCCACCAATTCATGCATGGTACACCGCTAAATATCCTGGTATGTCCTTGCAGGGCTCCTGTCCTAGATCTGCTCAAACGGCTTTAGCTAGACTAAGGACTGGCCACACTAAGAGTTTGACCTTTAATGGAGACATATACCTTTTGACATTGTTCGGCCATCGCATCTCATCAATTGTATTGGTGCCTCTGTGAGGCAACTGTTCAATAAGGGGAGGACCGTTTACAATCTATTGAGACAGCATTATCTACTGGACTTGGTTTAGATCAAGGGGAAATGGACTTCTAAATCAAGGGGATAAACAACAGCAACAGTTTTATGTTATGTATTTTTAAGAGAGATGATTTAACATAACCAGATGATTTCATAAATAGTCTCCCTCTGTCCTTCTACGGACAGTCTCTAGCTGTTAGAGGCGTTATTGTCCTGCGGATGACTTTTCATGAGTAACTAACTGCCAATATTTTCTTTTACATATCTTTTGGCAGATAACTTAACGTCGGGCAGTACGAGTGCCAATATAAAATCCTAGATGGATTTCTAGCGAATACCGAAATCTCACGCCATAGAAAACAAGCTTGTCAGAAATCCCAGTGGGTAGGATATCAGCTTTCTGATTGACTGGCGTTTTATAAGGCGATATTTAAATATCCAATGGATGCTCACATTTATTCTCATCATTTTCATTTCTGCTCATTTCGACAATAAATTCTTGCATGTTATCCTACACGATAGATATTAAGTGGTTAGTAGTTATCCTACACGATAGTTATTAAGTGATTAGTAGTTATCATACACGATAGTTATTAGTCCGCTAGTAGTTATTAATTACTAGAGGACATTCTTTTTGCCTATAAAATTATGAGTATTGTTTTCGAGAACGGAGTAATGTCGATACCTTGATCACTTTTTTTCGTGTCTTTAACCCCTTTCAACGTTTCTTATTGATTTTTTTTTTCAATTTCTTTCACGAACTAAAAATAAATAATGATTTTATTAATTAAACAACAATTAATAAATCGAAGTAATTAGTGAAATAATTAATGAATAAATAATTAATTAAATTATAAATAAATATGTAATGAATAAAAAATTAATATATAATGAATAAAAAATAAATAAATAAATATATGATGAATAAAAAATAAATAAATAAATATATAATGAATTAAAAAAAAATTCTGGATTAAATAATTAAATAATAATATAAAATTAATATAAAAGATCGTCTGGTGAAAGAAGTGAATTTTATTTAAGTTAAAAGAAGCTTTTCCAAGAAAAGAAAATCCGTTGAAATTCTATTTTTTCAATTCCTTCTATTAGCTCACACTCTCCATATACATATCTTGTTCAAATTTTCAATCGCTAATAAAATACTTTTTATTCATCCACTCAAGTTCAAATACATTTTTTTGACCTTGTAGTGGATGACACTTGATGCTAATATAGTTTTTTCAAATAATTCAGTAATTAAATTTAGTTAATTATTATTATTTTTTTTTTTTTGGCTTTAAGTTGCATGTATCTACCAATAGATGGCCCCAGATGTAAGAGGAAGATTTCAACTTTATTTATAAAGAATTTCTGCAATATTATGAAAAAAAATTAGAAAAAAAAAGTAGGAATTGACTTAAAATTTTTTTTTAATATTACTCGGTTCTAATTCTGTTCCAATTTTTTTATTTTTAAAAATTTCTATGCATTTTGTTCTTACAATAAATTCTAAATTTTATGGATAAACTGTACATGGTCCTAGCAGCTTTTTTATATTCTTTTCTTCTCTTTTTTTTTCTGGATTATTATTCGCTAATAATTTTTTTCTTAAATGAATTACTTATGAGTCAGAAGTTTCTTTTCTTTTAGTTGTATTACTATTAGTTGGATTTCGTTTTTTGGGAATATATTGTTGATAGGTTGTCGATATTGTTGTTATTGTTTCGGAAGTATATTGTTGATAAAAAAACCTCATTACATGAAAAAGTAGAATTAATATGGCTAGACAATAAATAAAGGCTGATGGCCGAGGGACTAGCACTCAGATATTCGGTGCCACGGGTTCGAGTCTCGGCTGTACCATGGATGTTTTTGGTGGTCCAGACTCTATTTTAAGCCATAGGACCCTATCTAATATTACTGTTGAGCGTGGGGCTGACAACTCTAACCCGTAAAAAGTCACCGTCATGGAGCGAAGTCAGACTTCTACCTACACATGCTAAATCACAACAGAAGCTGTCCCTCCATTCCCTCTCTTCCATGAGACCACATAGACTTGGTCTACATTTGCTGCCTGCCAAAATGGGATAAGAAACAATCATAATAGATATTATTGAGCACGTTTTAAATTTTTAACAATACATTTTAATCTAGCATCAAATATATTTCTGCTTTACAAAAAGTGAATACGTTAAAATATAAATTTAAAAATCAGATTTTTTTTATAGAACAAAATATTTCATTTCAGAAAACTTTGCACAGCTAAAATTTAAAACAAGTAATACAAAAACAAAAATTTTTAGTCAATTCCTATATTGCAGGAAGTCTTTTATAAATAATTTCCATTCATTTTTTTAAGTTTATCTGGCACCATCTATTGGCAGATGTATGCAGCTTAAATCTAAAAAAAAACCTAAAAAAAAAAAAAATTAATTAAATTTAATTACTGAATTAATATTTGCAAAAACTGTATGAACATCAAGTGTCATCCACTACAAGTCCAAAAAAAATGTATTTGAACTTGAGCGCGTGAATAAAAAGTATTTTATTGAGGAGTGAAAATTTGAACAAGATATATATAGGGAGAGTGAGAGCTAATAGAAGAAATTGACAAAGAAACCTACTATAAAATTCAAAAAATACATTTTAAAATTTATGAAATAATTTCTCGTTTGTAAAAAACAAATATTTATAATCAATACTTACAAATGGCCAATTTCATGAGCAATTATTAGAGCACCGACGAAACCGTCATAGTCCTCAACGATTGCAAAATTGCGCATCGCTTTGTTGTCATGATCTACAAAGCATGCTCCGCCAATGTAACCTATGCCTGGGCAACAATAAAAAGATTGAAATATTTCCAAAAATAAAATTCATAATGTTAGAAAGTATCAGTTGATTAATAAAATTTAAAATTAAAAATTGTCATCAGCGGAATTAGATTCATAAAATATTTTTAAGAAATGTCAGTAAACAGAAGAGGGAAATAGGTTGCCGGAAGGTTCCATGTGAACTGAATACCCTTATCTCGATGGAACCTGGACTCGATGGAATATTTCTTTTTCCCTATAGTTTCTATACCCTATTTCAGGGATGAGCAGACTTTTTCCGTCGCGGGCCAAAAATAGAAGAAAAAAAAGTTTGGCGTACCAAGACAAATTTTTCTAAAATTTTAAAAATATTTAAAATATTAATAAACATTTATTATTACCATAATATTTATAATATTATTAACCAATAATATATATACTTTATTTTTGAAATATTTTACGAATAACCTAAACAAGCACTAGGCTACGCTATACTTTTAATAATTTCATCACTATTCACAATGATGCTATATGTCCGCAATCTTTCCATGCGCAATCAATAATAATAGAACTCGCGCCAAAAGAAAAAGCCGCTGGCTGGAGCTTAAAATGCGCAATCTGCCACATGTGAGGTCTAATTCACCTAAGTTGAATTCCCATATGACTGCTCCCCGAGAAAGAGATAACGCTTGTTGGCACCAATCTACAGCTATAACTAACAAAGATGTTTCGCTTTTAACACTTTACCGATTGAAAGCTGTCTATGCTTACTATTTCCGTAGATTTATGCTTTGTAGAACAAAAATAGAGAAAGTAAAAAGATCATCAGTGTCTTGAAAAAAAAGGAAGAATAAAAAATAATATTTAATCAAAGTAAAAAAGGAGATGGATATATAATATATAAATATATATTTCTTTTAATTTGCCTGGGACTGGCAAATTAAAATTCTGCCCGCGTGCCGGATAGAACCTTCCGGAGGGCCGGAGTTGGCCCGCGGGCCGTAGTTTGTCAATCCTTACCCTATTTGGTTAATTTGTTGATACTTCAACTGAAGGTATCTTACATCATCAGCAATGACAAAAACTTATCAACAACATAGGACTAACTATTTAAGACCTAACTATGTTCCCACACTAACAGACGCACTAAACGCAGCATCCGGACTTTCTTAGACAGTTTGTTTCGGAAATTACACATAAAATTTATGACGATGCGTTACAGATATATACTGATGCCAGTAGGAGTGATGGTGCTATTTTGGGTAGTGGAGCAGGGAAGTAGCATTAAGATTTGTAAGAGGAACCTTAACTACTGCTCAGTTTTTCGGGCGGAACTCATAGACATGTAGGAAGCACTGAATTATTCTGTCAATGAGGGTGTAAATACAGGCATTTGGATTCTCAGCAATAGCTGTAACTCTGTTCAGCACCTAGTTGAATGATGGAAACATGGTGATGGAGTGACGGTGAATATTGTTCAACTTTTGGATTATCTATCATAATAATATATTTTTTCAGTGGGCTCCGTCACATGTAGGTGTTTACAGCAATGAGATTGCAGATTAGCTGACCAAAAATGGAAGCCTTAAGAGTTCAATTGATGGTGACTGTCTCTCTTTCTTGCAAGTTGCCTCTAGGGTCAAATTAGTTATCAACTTCTTTTGAAGAAAGAGCCCCGTACATGAGTGATACGATTTTAACCGTCCTGGTACTGCTTTAATTGGGGCTGGTAGTAGATCAGAACAGACGGCTCTTGCTAGGCGCTTCAGTGCTCATCTTCGTGCTCAACGTCATGTCCCAGTCCTTAATGTTATCCCCTTTGCCCTAAATGTAGCTTTACTCAAACAACTCCTGCACTATCGACTTGTATTGGTTTCCAGTAGAGCCAGTTGTGCTGGAGCAGTTTTATTGTTTGAGAACTATAGTTCTTGGTCAACAAGACACTATACTTTGGACTAGACGTTGCTGTCGACCAAGTGGGATAAGAAACCACAACAGAAGTTTTCAATAACAATAGAATTACGGAGTTACTTGTGCTGCTGAGTACAAAAATAATAACATACGAAATTCTTAATAAGTAATATATTTTACTGGTAGCAGATTTACGAAACCATCTATCAAAAGTAACCTATCTAAATCCATCAAAATAAATGACACAATAAATCATACAGAATGCGAAATGTAAAAATTATCCTTTGAAGCGAAATATTTTAAAGAGTTTATTTCTTAGTAAAATAATTACATAAACTTTATTTAAAGTTTTATTTATTAATGAAAAGAACACCATTGATTTATTAGAAAACCTATGCAAATCCACACCTTTTATTAAAGGTGAATTGTTGGAAATTTTAATATGAATAAGTCTTGGTTTTCTTCAATAACCCCTGTGGTTATTTATCTCTATAACTCCAAATATGTAGAAGATTCAGTGTTATCCAGTGAGCATCTCGGAGAGCTTGTATCCTTATACCTATATTTTGCCACCATAATTTGGAGCAAACACGCGCAGAGGTGGCATTCCGAGAACATTGACACATTCCTCTCCACGTTGGAAGGCGGCCTGATGGCCAGTTGGCTAGTGTTCTGGCCTTTGGTACAACAGACTTCTGGTTCGAATTCTGGAGGTGGCATGGATGTTTGTGAGTGGTTTGGAATCCACGTTAAATTGTAGGTCCCGGTCTAACGAGCCTAAAGTGTGCACAAAATGATCGTAGAGAGACAAACTAAACTAAACTAAGACACGTTGGAAGTTCAACTGACGGACTTTCTTGTTTACATGTTTAACTTGACTATCCTTCGTCACTGGCACAGAAATTTTCAGTTCAGCATTATTTGCTAAATTTTGAACTAAATTTTCTTTATCTATCAAGCTGCAGTAGTTCAATGCTTTTTTTTTCTCTAATGCACCCGCAACGCTCTACGATCCTATTAGACCGGGACCTACGGTTTAAAGTGGATCCCGAATCACTACACACACCCATGGCACCGCCGGGACTAGAACCCGAAACATGGTGCACCGAGTGCCAGAGCGCTAGCCACTCGGCCATTCAGGCCCTAGTAGTTCAAAGTGGTAACATAAATACTCACCTACACTAATTGAATCACAGGGCTTGTAATTTTTTAACGCGCACAAGTCGAGTCTTGTCACGATGACTGCAATGTCATGTTTAGGTAAGTTATTTTGTTCTTCGTACAAATAGCGTCCAACATCTCCGGCAACGGCGAACTGCTCCAGTGCATCGTGATTGGGAATGCGATTTCTGCTAATGAATTCGTCATCTTCTTCGGTCTGCAAAGCACAAAAGTGTTATAATTTTTTTTCAAAATTTATAAGAAAGAAATGACTATAGGTAGATCTTCAATTAACATCATTGAACCTGAAATAACTATTATTTCGAAAGTACAAATTATTAACGAAGAGTGAAATTACTCATTTTCAGATTGATCTGCTCAACGACTAACGATTTGGTCTGTTCAACGACTAACGATTTGGTCTGTTCAACAACTAACGATTTGGTCTGTTCAACGACTAACGATTTGGTCTATTCAACGACTAACGATTTGGTCTGCTCAACAACTGCTTGACATTAAATAAATTATCAGGATTATTAGCAAAGGATGAAATTATGCATTTTCAGTTTGGTCTTCTCAACGACTGCTAGATCTTAAATAAATTATCAAGAAATGCAAATGTATTATGCAGACATCCACATAAATTCTTCACAGCAAGAACCTTTTCTCAGGGCCTGAATGGCCGAGTGGCTAGCGCTCTAGAGCTCTGCTGTCAGGGTTGACAGATAGGTTGTTATTATGCACTTGTCAAAGAATATACAATGCTCATAATTTTATAGGTAATAATATCGTAAATATTAATATTTAAGGATGTTCTATTGGTTAATTTTTTATTTGGCTGAAAATTTTTAATTCGTCGTAAATACTTTACGAGCATTTAATTTTTAATCACTTTTAAGGTAACTTTTATTTGATAATGAAAAAATCTTAATAACATTGTATTCATTATTGTATTAATTGAGCCTGAATGACGAGTGTGTAGAGCTCTGGCGCTCGGTGCCACAGGTTTCGGGTTCGAGTACCAGTGGTACCATGGATGTTTGTAATGGTTCGGAATCCGCTTTAAGCCTTAGGTCCCGGTCTCCTATGACTGTAAGAGCGTCACGGAGAAGTCAAGCTTCTACCTACGGGGGCTCCATCAGAACAGAAGCTGCATCCCTCTTTCCTCCTTCCATAAGGGATACGACAACAACAACAATTGTATTAATTGACAAAGGAGTAATGACTCCAGAATAAAACCTTCAATCATTAGAATACTGAAACAAGTAATACTTTTATGTACATAAAAATTTGAAGCATACTATAAATGGAACAATAAAAGACTACTTATGTTAATAACTACATACACTTATCTTGCCTATCTGCTTATGATCCGGAATGATTCGTAGAATTCGTAGTGATTAATTGATTTGTAGAAAATATTTCAAAGTGCTATTTATAGTGATGGTGCTCTGGCGCTCTGTGCCACTAGTTTCGAGTTCGAGTCGCGGCGGTGACATGGATGTTTCTAGTGATTCAACATTACTTACTTCAATAAAAAAAAATCCTGCAATGCTGAACTTGACCTCGGGATTCGATAGTGGCTCAAACAGGTTGCTAACCTAAAAAAATAATAATAAATAAATACATTCTTATTAAAAAATCTGTTTAATTAATTATTATTTTTTTTAACGAGACGTCGCTTCTGTTATCATGGTAAAAATACCCTCATTTATAATGTCTACCATAATAAGCAGAAGATCATTTTTTGAAATTGTTTTGTTTGCATGCTGTTATCGGAACAACTTTCATTATTATATTTGTTGATACTTCAACGTCTCGGCATATACTAAATCTATAACGGCCTCTTTCAGGATCATATTTACAAGATATATATATATAGAGAAAGAGAGAGAGACCTCTGGGTTACTATATAAAGAAATGAAAACGAAAATTGCAATTTTGATTAAAAGTGCATGATTTTATCACAAGTACAGTTCACTCCAAAGTCGGGATTTTCAGAATTCTAATACGCCGAATCTCAAAACACGTGGTCTGCGGCAGACTTTAATTAGGCGTGATGCACGAAACCACAAGGGGCTCACTTTGAAAACGGGTGGAAATTCTGGCTTGTTCTGTCACTTCTGAAAAAAAGAGAAAAACAACACTTCTGGTCGACTGATCGTAGAACTCTCTCCTTTTTCCTCCCAATACCTCCTTTTAAGAAAATGCATCAAGAGGACGGGGGGTCAAGTTCCCTTACTTCTCATTGGAGGAGACATTTTCTCAGCTCATCGTCTATACCAATTACAATGGAACAACTCCTGGCGCATATTACATCTATGTTCCATATGTAATTGTTTCGACCTGTGAAGGTCGAAACAATTCAGACATTCGCTAATTTCCTCTTCATACATGACACCGAATATCTGCTATCAGATTTGCGTAACAGGTTGTTCTCATTAGTAAAAAACACTAAATGCTTATCTGCTGTTAAATTTGGGGTGATAAGCTATTATTATGTATTTGTCAAAGAATATACATCTCTCTCTCCTGGGAAAGGAAAGCCTCAATTCTTCACGTGGAAAAAATGCTACAATACATATATTTATTTTCTAAAAAATTTTTCTTGCTCTTTAAATTGTCGATAGAAAATTATTAAAACTCAACGTTGCTAGCAGAATAGAATTTTTTTTTTTTTTTTTTACTACTACTACTACTATCGTAATTTTACGCCAAATGGCAATTTGTTAAACATAGCAGCTTTTTTAACCAAGTGAGGTGATTAATGTAACATTAGGGTTGCCATTTCAATCTCTACTTAGAATTTGCCTTTAGTGACATAAAGTATGCAATTATATATTTTATTGATAATACACTATGTGGAAGAAAGTGACGGGACACGACACTATAACGACATATACCCATATTTATTAAAATTAATAGGAGGTAGGGCCTCCTTTGGCTGCGATCACAGCTGCAACCCTTCTGGGCATGCTTTCCACTAAATTAGCCATAGTGGCAAGAGGAATTTCCTTCCAAATGTTTAACAGGAAGTTCCATAGTTCAGGTTTGCTTTTTGGGGAGTGGGGTGCAGGCCCTCAACCGACGGTCCATTCGTCCCAGAGATGTTCTATTGGGTTAAGATCAGGGCTCTGTGCCGGCCACTCCATGCGTTTAACGTTGTTGTTCACATACCAATCAAGAGTCCTCCTTGCAACATGGCATGTTGCGTTGTCGTCTTGATACCAGCAATCATCCATATCGTATGTTGCCCACAAGGTAGGAAGGACATCATTGTCGAGAATATCACAGTATCTATCGCATTCATCGCACCATCAACCTTCACCAGTGGGCCAGCCCCATACCAGGAGAAACAGGCCCATACCATCAATCCTCCTCCACCAAACTTTACAGTTGGGACGACACACTCGGGCAAAAGGCGTTCTCCTGGTAAACGCCATACCCAAACAAGTCCATCGGAACGGAAAAGGGTAAATCGTGACTCGTCACTCCGAAGGATGCGTTTCCAGTCATCCAGAGTCCAAGTACGGTGGTCTTTGGCCCATCGAAGGCGCGCTTTCTTGTTGGTTTTCGTAATCAAAGGCTTATGAGCCACCGAACGTCCAGTGTAACCTAACTTATGGGCCTCGATAGGAAGAGTCTTGGTTGAAACGGCCACACCTGTGGCTTGTCTAAACTCATTAGCGATGCTATCCATGGATGTTTGACGGTTACTTCGAATCTCCCTGCCAAGCACCCGCCGGTCCCTGCTGGTGAGAACTGTAGGTCGTCCACTTCGGGGTTTGTTCTGACAGTGTCCCTCAGTGTTGTAGCGACACACAACACGTGCTACAGTTGATTTTGAGCAGTTACGGAGACGGGATATCTCCCTAATTGACACCTTCGAAAGATGCAATCCAACCAACACACCTTTCTCGAACTCAGACAACTCTTCCCGTGGCGGCATCTTGACAAAAAACAACTCTAGTCGACTCCACAGAGTATTTATAGGATATGGCTGACACGTGATACCTATTATTGCGCATGTGTCAGCTGTATTGTCGACTTTTCTACTTTTCGAGGGGTGTCCCGTCACTTTCTTCCAGATAGTGTATTTGCATATGATACTATTCCTTGATTTTATTATATTTGCATACAAATAATAATGTTTCTCTCTTTGGCGGGCTATAATAAACTTGTAATGAAAAGGAAGTTGTGCAATTTGATCATATCAATTATGCATTATTATTATTTTTTATTAAGCACCAAATAATTTTCCCGCAAAATCTGCCCTTTTACCTTCATCCATGACACACAACACATAATATTGACTTATAATAATAATTGTTACTTTAAGATACAAATCCATACAATCTAAAAATTTCAAAACTTAAAAAAGCGATGTTACAATTCAAAATAAAATATTATGAGAATTATAGTGTAATTTCGAAGGACTTTGTTGTCAGAAGTTCTCCAACAAATCTAAATTTTTTGTTTCCTCAATTAGGACAAGTTTAATTTAAAAAAAAAATCACTTACAAAGTCTCTTATATAAATTAAATAAAAACGTAACCTAATATTGCAAACTTACCATATTCCACATGTTAACATAGCGATTTTTGATTGCATCATGATTCCTATCATAGTCGACAAAAGTAGAATAATCAATTATAATAAGGACTTCAGGGTAAACCGCCGATATGTCCCTCTTCGAACGGAAGACTTTTTTTGATTGATTTGAAGTACCCTCATGTCTATTGAAAATTCCTTGTTTGCCAGGCAAAGAAACTGGAAAAAGAAAACAGTGTGTATTTTTTTCCGCATTTCTTCAATTTGAAATAATAATAATAACCAATTCTACAAATATTGAAAAGCATCGGTAAAATCGCAGAATAGGGACCGTTGCGATTTGGAAAAAATATTTTCCGCCAAAGTGTCCCAAGTAACGGGTTGTGATTTCAAGTGGAGTGAATTGCAAACAGTACAAGAAATCCGTTATCACATTTGGCGACTTATCATTCAGTTAGCGCCATAAAAAGTCGCCAAATCCCAACTGCTCCTACTTTGTGATTTGGCAAAAACATCAATAAATTTTGATTAAAATTTTTGAAACTGCATAAAATTTATTGGTTCATTTATTATTATTATTTGATATAGATGTAGATACCTACTTTTACCAGTGCAGTTTAAAAAATTTTATACTTTTTTAATCCGCTAAAAAATTAACTGTTAAAATTTTCTTAATCTTTTAAAGTCAGAAAAATTTACTCCACCTTTAAAAGAGTTAGATACCTTAATGAAGTAAAAATATATAAGGTTTTCAGATATAATTTTTATTTAAAAGATTGTATGAATTATAGTTTGGTAAACAATTTTATTTATTGCTTTTAAAAAATGTTAAGAGAAAAAAAAAAGGCCAAATCGCATTACAGGAGCCGTTGAGATTTGGCGTCAAAAATTCTTACAACCGAATATGCGCGTCAAGAAAAGGGTTTCGATAGCATGTGAAGTGAATTGCAAACAGCACAAGAAGTCCGTGTTATCATATTTGGCGCTTATCGCACAGTTGGTGCCACAAAAGAGTCGCCAAATCCTAAATTTTGCTATTTGGGATTTTCGAAAATTTGACTCCTATATTACGTTTTTGCCAAAAAAACTCAAAGTTAAAGCATGCAAATGTTTATATTCAAATTAAAAATTTTTAACATATATATATAAATTAAAGATAAATATATATAAGATAAAATAATACATCTTACGATAATCATTTTTGAAATCTCTGGAAATTTTCTGATTCTTTATTATGAAATGAGGAGCAGTCTCAACAGTTTGTATGGTTTTATTAGAAGTATTTGCAGGCAGTAAATCAAAATAACTATTGCTAATATTTTCAAAATTTTCAACTTCGTTTTCTTCAGTGATCATTACATCTATTGGTACAGGTTTGATAACTAGGTCACTACCAATAATTCCTTCCTAGAAATTGGGGGGAAAAAGAATTATATTTCCTTTTAACTATACTATATAAAAAGAAGAAATTATATTTTTAAAAATAATTTACTTGATGCTCTAAGAATAAATAATTAAAGTAGTACCGCTGCGGCGTATTATCCACAGGAGTAATTTTCGGTCCAAAAAAAAAAAAATAATAGATCTTATGTATTTTACAACGGCGTATAATGCGCAAATAATTCGAGTCGGGCGTAGTTTATATTAATCCAGTTCTGTTTTTATTTCCTTGGCATAAAGTTAACAAAACTGTTTTTTAATTTTCTATGTCACAATTATATAAAAATAATTATGGTAAAAGAATTATTCTTTATCTTTATGTATATAATTCTTCTGTACGTATGTTTGTCAATGAACTCCATCTAAACGGCTTTTGATGAAACTGGAGAATGACTTTATTCCCTTTATTGTAAGTCGCCACCACATAGTGCTGCAGTATATCAACTTATGTACCAACCCATATACCTATCAACTCATCGCTATGAAAATTTTTAATAATATGTATTCGAGTATGAAAAATATATGAGCGCTATCCACTTTATTGTTACTTGCCACCAGATGGTGCCGCAGCATTTCTTCTTATATACCGTTCAAACGATATCCAAGAAAATTAGTATGCACATATAATGGAACATGGAGAATATATTCGCCATATGTAATTTTCTACAATGCTTTTTTTTGGCAGGACAACGTATGCCGGGTTGTGCTAGTATTATAAAATCAATTATGTTGTGTCAGTGAAAAACAGAAAAAAGAAATGCATTTGTGAACCACATTAAAATAAAAGAAACGATATATTTTTGGTGGTTTGCAATCTTGTCTTTTGCAATGTGCCAGAGAGATTATATTTATCAGTATAATTAATGAGGATTTTTGTAAAGAATTTTTAATTGTTATCTCTAACTTTACTACGGAACTTTTTTTATCATCTAAAACACACCAATATTAGACGTGCACCTCATTTTATCAATTTTTGTAAGAACCTGCCTCCTTTCCAAAACCCACAGTTGGTGCTTCTTTTTTAATACTTATTTTTCATTTACACAGTTTTGTTACTACTTCTTGGCAAAAAAGCTAAAATTTTAAACTAAACTGAACTTTTAAACTAACTCTAAGAATAAATAATTACCACATTAATTAATAATATATTTTTTTATTTTTATATAAACTTTTATTAAATTGAAATTATTAAATTTGCATAAAACTCCCGGAAGAAAAACCATGGATTGTACGCAGTGGCATATAATTCGCATTCTGAAATTTTAAGGTTTTAACTTATAATGCACGGATTATATGCAAGAAACAAAAGTATTAGATAATAAATATATCACTCAAAAGGACTGTTTATTTTTCATAGAATAAGAAAATTTAAAGTGTGCTACTTTTACAGGTTACTAAAATTACTTTACTATAGAAATTCTAATGATTTTTTTAGAATTTTAAATACTTGACAAAATTATATGAGAAATTAAACAATGCAATAGAAATATTCAAAACATTCGGTTGAAATCTAGAATACTGTACCCTGAGAAAGTCGACAATTTGGCAACCCGGAATATTTCGCCAATTTCTTTAGGGTTATAATACTGTAATTAGAAGAATTCGTAACTTCTTTTTTCGAATGATATAATGACTATTTTATTGTTACATTGATAGTTATTTGCAAAATTTTTATTTATAGTAAATAAGAACAAAACTATATATCCTTTTACATAGCTATTCCGATAAATTATTGATTATTAGATAGTTCTTATAACGTATGTCGACCACTGATACAGAATGTAAACTTTTATGAGGTTGCCACTCTTGAAAATACGTAACGAACAACAAAAACGAGTTTTTATTTTGCTAATAACTTATGCTTCATGATCAAATAATTATTGTCTTTTAATGCTATTGGCATAGTTAAAGTTTTGTGACAACCGTTATTTAAATTGGTCCGATATTGATATTTAAATTGTTACTTTTTATTTTTATAAAGTTAGTTCATGGCAAACAGGGCAACGGGCAACGGGCGTACCTATTTCGGAGTTCCTAGGTGGCTTTAGGAGCCACAAAACCTCCACATCTTAATTTAATTAAAACATTAGCATAAAATGAAGTTGCTTAAAAGTATTGAATAAAAATAAAAGAAGATTAGAACAAATTAAAATTTAAGTAAAACACCTCCTGCTTGCTAACAATTAAAGCAGGAGGTCGAAAAAAGCTAAAGCTTAGGTACAATTAAGAGTCCGTTGACGATGCCCAAAAATAAAAATTTAAAGTTAAAACAAAAGTTTAAATGAATAAAGAAAAATAAAGAATTTAAGATAAAACAAATAAAAAGAAATAAAAAGGTGAGAAATACAAGCTGTGTAGACACAGGTTGCTTACATTACGGGTTGACTATTTTGTCGGTAGATTGCGCCATGAATCAAGATACAATTTCTGCAAAACCTAGCCAAGGCTAGGAAAGTACATTCTTTTTTTTTACAATTTATATACAAAATATACATAAAATAATATTTACAATTAAGGACGAGCAGCGAACAGTTCAGATTAACTATTGAAAAAATTAAGAATAAATGTTGAAACAAAGAAAAGGATTTAAGCCAGGTAACAGAATTAAAAGAGTTAAAACGTAAACAATAAGTCAAGGTTATGCAATTAAGTAAAAACTAATGCTGATAAAAAGATTACAAGAAATTAATTTAAAATAAGCTAACAATTAGAGGAAAAAAGTAATTAAATAAAAGTGAGCTATTAAAATTTACAAATAAATTTAAAATTACAACTTAAAGAGTCAGATAGCCATGTTCTAATTTAAGGTGCACATCGTAGCAAATAAACAAGTTAAGATTTATATGCCAAAGATTAGCAGCTCAGATTGCTTGAAGTGATCGGAGTGACTAAACAACAGCCACAGCTTCATGGCAAAAACTCCTCTCGAACTCATTAAATTTTTCTGTTTTTTGACATAGTTGAAGTTTAGTGGCAACACTTATTTGAATTCTGGCTGAAAAATTAAACTTTTAAAGTTTTGAATGTTAGTTAACGGAAAAAAAATTGCACTAATTTTTTTCTGTGATTTTGTGATGTTGTTCTTGTTTTCTTCATTCATTTGAAATGTCTATGAAAGGACAGGTTTTAATGAGGAAAAAGAATGATCATTTTCGCCTCCAACGAAGGATATCTCAGAATAAAATATAAGATTTTCTTTTTTTTTTAATTAATATTGTTTTATCATTCTAATTCGGTGGCGTAAACAGCATGAAATTTTTTTTTTACATAATTGGAAAAAAAATATTGGCATATTAGTGAATAATTTTGGCTTAGTTTTATTGTAATAGCAATTTTTATTGCTGCTAAAATAATACATTTTTGTGAGCTTGCAAAACAAAATTCTACATAATAATTTGGCGTCAGACCGATAAAAGTTGGCGTAAAAGCAATTTAGGAATAAAATTTTGACATATTATTGATATATTTTGGAGTTAAAACGACCAAAAAGGCATAAAAGCAAATCATTAAAAATTCTGACATAATAGTGATAAAAGTTTGGCAATAAAGCGATATAATGAGTAAATGTAATTTAGGTATACATTTTTTAACATAATAGTGCTTAAATTTGGCGAAAAAGTATTTTAGGAATAAAATTTCTCTTAAAAATAAAAAAATAAAAAAATATCATAATAAATAAAATAAAAAACATTCATAAGTGATTATAGCGATTATAATTAAATATATTATAGTAATTATTGCAATATTAGGGATAAAATTTGGCGATAAAACAATACTTTTTGGCTTAAAAGCAATTTAAAAATTAAATTTAACTTAGTGAAAAAATTTGGCGATAAAGCGATAAATTTTGGTTTTAAAGCAATTTAAGGAATAAAATTTGACGTTAGCTGTTTAGCTACTAATGTTGGCGTAATAGCATATTTGGCGATGAATTTCGGCAAAATATCGTTTTATTTTGGCACCCAACTTCGGCAGCTATTTTGTTTGTTTACTTGGCGACTTAGCATCCTGGTGATGGATTTTGGCGTAATATCGTTTTACCGCGAAAACAAATTGTTGCTTTCATTCTTATGTTTACTTGGCGACTTGGGATCCTGGTGATGTATTTGGCACAAAGGGTACAAGATTCTAGTTTTTTACCAAAAATTTATTTAAAAAATCGAATTATAAATAAAAAATTTACGTAAATTTAATATGACAAAATATACTAAATCTGATTGAGTAATATTTAAAATTTGAAGGAACTTTTTTACCATTTGTATAACTCCATTTTTCCCTTGTCGAATTGTAATGGCAGCCATATGATTCAAATCCTTATATGTTACTGCGGAATTATAATCCTGCAAATAATTCAAGAAATTACATATATTTAATATATTAAATATAGTGATAGATAATATTGTGTAGTTTTATCTAACATTGCACAATAATATTTCCTGCATAGTTCAATATCTGTATATTTAAAAAGTAGATTTCAGCTTGATATGAAATGTGTAAGATATTTTACATATTTGATTTTAAAATATTATTAAAAGTATTTTTTGTAAAATTTAGCTTGTTATAGAATTTGTAAAGAGGGTTTTAAATTTTAAAGCATCAATTATTTTCTCTCTGAAACAGTAAGGAAAGTAAATCGTAAAATAAATTTACATGGGTAAAGCATAATACGTCTATAAAGATAAATACTTAAACAATAAAATAAGCAAACATTTAAATATTTCAATTCTGAAAGTATTAAATAACAAATGCAGTTTTTAAAAAAAATC
This sequence comes from Caerostris darwini, assembly GCA_021605075.1. Lineage (NCBI taxonomy): Eukaryota > Metazoa > Arthropoda > Arachnida > Araneae > Araneidae > Caerostris > Caerostris darwini. The sequence goes on from BPLQ01001960.1 coordinate 146,693, forward strand.
TCAAAATGTGATGGATATTAATTATAATCATTTGATGATTTTGAAACAAAGATTTAATTTTCAGATATTCTCGAATATTATTCAAATATGAAGGGCTAAAGACAAAATTTATATTCTTTTGATGGTGAAAATTTATATTATATTAATTTAATGATTGCAGCATAACATATTTAAACTAAAATTAAATTTTATTAAAAGTTTTTAAGCAATTTTTAAATAATTATGGTAAAATGTAATTAAATAGTATTAGAATAATAATTTAATAAATAAATAGTAATTATAGTTATATAACAACAAATACCAATTTTCTAAGATAAATTTCATATAAAATTATAATTATTATATACAGTTGCTTACTTAATTTTTGCTTTACTTAAAATTTATTTAACTTATTAAGACAACTATTTGATCTTTCACGTATATTATGAAAGTACAACATATTTTAATCAAACATTACTGAAATTTTACCTTCGTAGGAATTTCTTTGTAATGTTTGTCTTTATTGGTTTTCTCTGTTGTATACATCTTTAGAGATTTTATTCTCTCATTTAAAAAATCGTTTCGTCGTAGACTGAGATTTATTTCCTGTCCGAAAACAGAGAAGTGAATTGTTTTTTCTTCGCCCCCATCAATAGCTTGCTTTGATGCCACTCGCATCCGAACAACTTCGTAGTCAGGAACTACCAGATAAAAAGTAATAAAACTTCTAAAAAATTTCAAATTTAATAAAATAATAATTAAAATGAATTATAACAACTGAAATCTGCTCGTCAAATTTCAATTTATCATGTGTGAACATTCGAGAAAGGATGAATAAACTCAAGAATATGCCAATGTTTAATAATGCACGAGATATATGAAGCAATTGATTGGAATACCCCAAGAATGGCCAAATTCAATAGCCACATGAATATAGCAATGTTGAATAGATCAAGAATTTCATGAAGAATGAATTGTTCAAGAAACTCTAAAAGAGTATTCAAAAGTGCCTGAATGGCTAGTGCTCTAGAGCTCGGTACCACAGGTATCGGGTTCAAATCCCGGCGTTTCCTTGGGTGCTTGTAGTGGTTCGGAATCCACTTTAAACAGTAGGTCCCGGTCCTAATAGGATCGTAGAGCGCTGCGGGAGCATTGTTACTCCGCGTCCGTGGCTTATCTTGAAGTTACACGCGCCCCCTGGGTAATGCAAAAGTGAGTAACGTCTGTGCAGCCCTTATGGCATAAAAAGATCACGGTCTAGTTACCAGCTGCATTAGAAAGAAAAAAAGTATTCAAAAATAAGATAAATGTAGTCGTAAATGAAGAATGAAGTATTCCAAATTATACAAGAAACATCACATACAATAGCCAAAAGAATATATCAAAGTTTGGAAATATTAGTTGTAAAGAAAGAATGAAGTATTCCCAATTCTACAAGAAACGTTATCACATACAATACCAAAAGAATAAATCAAAGTTTCAAAATTCAAGATATAAAGGAAGAATGAAGTATTCCAAAAACAATAAGAAGCACTATACAGCTCCATAAGCACGGAAAAAGGCCAAAAGTGATAAATGGGAAACTTCAAGAAGAATGTCATTCCTTCAAGCCATTGGATGTACAAATGTTTAAAATCTCAAGCCAAAACATGAAAAGTGACTCAAAACCATACTACAAACAAAAGCCAAATTCTTCAGAAAATTTCTGGGGATTAATGTTATTCATGAATCATTTCAAGAGTTAAGGGGCCCAAATTACCATTTTTCTGCCAAAATCTGCAAATTTGGAGTATTTATTTGCTTGCTGCACTCTTTAGATTGCGCCACGAACCGCTAACCAGGATAACATCCTGTTCACACATGATAATAATAAAATAATTTATTAATTTTAATAAAATATAATAATTTGATTATAATAGATGATAAGACATGAACATTTGATTTTAATATTATTAATTTTAATAAAATATTAATAAAATAATTTTATAATAAATTTAAATTTAAATAAATAAAACAAATATATTGCATACCTTTTTCATAAGAATCAACATGAAATATCTGATGAAGAAGCGATGGATCCATTCTCCTGTGAATCTATAATAAAAGATAAAAATGATCTATATGTTCTCATTAATAAATAAATTAAATAATTGAAGTACAGAACGAAAATAATATACTGATTATATTTGGGCTGATTCACGTGCAATTGATTTAGTTAAATTTTTGTTATAAACAAAATTAATTGAAGATTAGAAAATTTTCATATCTTTATCTATATCTAAATTACAATTACAATATAAACGGAATAATAAATATATATTCATTTTCATATGAATCTATAATGAAAGATGAAAATGATCTATAAGTGTTCATTAATAAACAAATTAAATAATTGAAATATAAAATGAAAATAATATACTGATTACATTTGTGCTGATTCAAGTGCACTGATTTAATTAATTTTTTGTTATTAGCAATTGATTTAATTACATTTTTGCTATTAACAAAATTAATTGAAGATTAGAAAATTTTCATATCTTTATGTATATCTAAATTACAATTACAATCTAAAAGAAATCATAAATGTGGATTCATTCTCCTGTGAATCTATAGTGAAAGATGAAAATGATAGATGAGTGCTCATTAATAAACAAATTAAATAATTGAAACACAAAATGAAAATAATATTCTCATTACATTTCTAGCTGATTCAAGCGCACTGATTTAATTAATTTTTTGTTATTAGCAAAGTTAATTTAAGATTAGAAAAATTTTCTATCTTTACATCTAAATTACGACTACAATTTAAACAGAATCATAAATAGGGATGTTCCATTATGGGAAATTAAATAATTATTATTTTTTTTTACTTACCGGCACTTGAAAAGTGAGAGGCTTAGCAGCATTTACAATTCCCAAAAAGCTCAGAAAAAACACTAAGTTCATCAACTCCATCTTGTTGAATGATATAATTGAATTCTCTGTATGTATTCAAATTTATGTCACAGGAATTGAATCTGAAATATAAAATTATTAAAATGATATTTACCAAATTAAATAAATAAAAGCATAAATAATTATTGAATATTACTATGAGGAACAATAGCATTACCATAATTTCCTTCCAATAATCCACAAAGCAGTATAAACCGCAATTTTCACTTTCGGCACAAAAAATACGATATCGTATAATCCTCAGTGGCATATAATCCGATACCGATTTGTTATTATTCTTTGCCGTTCCACACATCAATACTCTTATATATATATATACCCATATATACCAATATACCAACATACCCAAATATACCAATATACCAACATTCAATATAGTATACCATATACAATACTGTTTTAACATGTATAAAACTAATAAATACCATTAAATATGGAAGAGCACTCAATGACGATTGTTCGTACTGAAATTGTCTGATCTGCATGTCAAAATTTCGAAAATTACAAAATTTTAAAACAAACTAATCCTCCCACCCCCTCTAGCCTTTTAAACAGAGTTACAAAAACCGGAGAGATATGCATTGAAAAATTATGATGGAAAAAAAAAGATAATATTTTTAATCGCCCTACTTGCTGGAAAGATGAAAATCTTGATCAGTAATTTGACCTGTTGTGAAACATTTAAAATGTTTATTCATAACTTAATAGTGGACTTTTTTTATTAATATACATTGATCTGTTATTTCACTACCGTGTATATAAAATAAAATTTCGTCGAACTTAAATTTGTAGAATGCGACTTTGAACATATGCTATATTTTAATTGTTCCCAGTTAATTTGTTCATTTTATATATTTATAGTACTGCATCAAAAATGGTGCAGTATAAAATTGTTATTTTTTTTTTTAGAATTTCTCTAAAAAAGAAAACAAAATTATTCTGGAAAAAAATCCATTGCACATATTTTTGGCTAAGGAATATTTGGATTACGAAAAACATATTTTATAAAATAAATAAAAATGTTACTCATTCACGTTAGGGATATATAAAATTTTAAACATACAAATTGTGTTTATTTCTTTGTGAAGACTATTGAAATATAAATGAAATTAGACATTTCTTGGATTTTAAAAGTTTTAATCAACTTCCTCCTTTAAATTAGTTAAAAAATAATTTTTTAAAATTACCAATTACTTTTTGTTTAATAAAAAAAAATCAAACTAAATTTTTATATTTTGTTTTCAGTCTCCCAATACAATATTAGGAAATCAGAAATAAAGAAGTTACGCATTAAATGATGTAGTTTTGGGGAAATGCAAGTACAGAAAATAAATATATAAGGTAAGAATATCATTATAAAATTACAAGCAATTTCAGAATTTAGTTGAACTAATATTTATAATATTAGTGAATAAATGAGAAAGTGTAACGATAGAGTAACTTGATTTTAAGATTTAAAGTAAGTTAAATTGTATTTCACGAATTAATTCACTTAATTGATTTTATGTATAATTTTCTATCTTCAATATACAATCTTTCGAAAATATTTCTGCTATCGAAAATTGCATATTTAAAATTAGATATTCACATAGAAATATAAAGAAAATTTTCAAAGCAATTTAAATTTAGTTATTAGAAATTATAATTTAATTTTTAAATTCAATTTTAATTTCAAAGCAATTTAATTTTAATTAAAAAATGTTGTTAAAACAGAAATATCCTTTAGATATTTAGTTGTCATATTTTTTTTTTTTTTTTTTTTTTTTTTTTTGGTATATCGTATTTTATGCTGCATCCACACTGAAATTTCCACGATTGATGTCAATCTCTTACAACTGATAAGATTGTTCCAACTAATTTGTTCTCCTAATTAGTAAATAATATGGTGTGAGAGATTAATCTACGTTTGACCTTGATCATTAGTACTGTTATCATCACTACTCTACTGCCAATGATTTCAAAGAAAAAGTTCGAAAGCCTTCTGTATTCCATATGCTTCTACAGAGATGATTATATAAACAAAACGAAAAAATGTTATTATAACAAAAATGTATTTTAGATATTTTGTTGCCAATTTTTTTTTTTTTTTTTTTTTTTTTTTTTTTTTGGTATATCGTATTTTATGCTGCATCCACACTGAAATTTCCACGATTGATGTCAATCTCTTACAACTGATAAGATTGTTCCAACTAATTTGTTTTCCTAATTAGTAAATAATATGGTGTGAGAGATTAATCTACGTTTGACCTTGATCATTAGTTTTGTTATCATCATCCCTCTACTGCCAATGATTTCAAAGTAAACTTCAAAAGCCTTCCATCGATAAAAAGAGAAATATTCCCGTGGGAAAAAATGATATATATCAAGCTGTCTTTGAAATGACCTCCCATGGAAGAGAGGACGTGGTGTTAAGAGAAACATTGCCGGGAACAAAAAGGAACGATAGTGGTCAATGAAGTGATATTGGTCAAACAAATAACACTTTGCCAAGATAATAGAGAGTTTTTGCATACCGTACTTTGGACGTCCGTTAGCTTTTTCTCCCTAGCGCGCATGCTCATAGGAAACATTATTACATATACGCATGCGCAATTTCCTATGAGCATGCGCGCTAGGGAGAAAAAGCTAACGGACGTCCAAAATACGGTATGCAAAAACTCTCTAATAGTAAAAATTCCCTTCGTGAAAGAAAACTTAGGGCGGTTATTATTATGTGTCATGATTTATGACAATAAAAATCGCGGGCCACGCATACCCCCCCAGCACAAAATCATATTCATATTTCATTATTTTTTAATACAAAACTGAATAAATAAGATAATATAATGAAATACAAATATAAAGAAAGCAAATAAAGAATTTGATGCTTAATATTTGATAAATTAATTTTCTTTATGTGGTAGTAACCAAACCTAAGTAGAATTTATTTAAACGCACTAAATTTGTGTTTATTTTAAATAAAGTTTTTAAATTAAATTTCTTGTTGAGAGATTAAATGGTGTTTTAAAAAATAACTTAAATAAACTGTTTTTTTTTTTTTTTTTTTTTTTTGATCTATGGTTTTCATACCAGGACAGCATCATATTCATATATAGTAATGATTTATATTGTTTATTTACATTTCATTAAATGCAAATAAATGTTCTCCTTTATTTAGTGATGTAATATTTTATTCTCACGGGAAGAGTTTTGCATTTCATACCCAGGAGAGAAGAATGCATATTCTTTGACAAGTACATAATAACAACCCATCATTCAGATTTGTCAGCAGACAAGCAGTGTTGTGGGTAATTATATTACAAGAAAATAGTGTTTTGTACTAATGAGAACAACCTGCACTCAAATCTGATAGCAGATATTCGGTATCATGTATAAAGAGAAAATTAGCGAATGTCTGTGCGCCCTTCACAGGTCGAAACAATTACAATTGGTACATGGACTATATCATGAGATGTTCTATGGTGAGCTGAGAAAATATTTACTCCAATGAGAAGTAACGGAAACTGACCCCCCACCTCTTGACGTATTTTCTAAGAGTTAGATTTATTGAGAAGTGGAGGTTTTTGGTATTACTCTACTTGATAGTAATTAGGTGGCAAGTTAGAATATTCATTATTAGATTATTAGAGAACGTTCTTTTTACTCATAGATTATGAGTATTGTTTTCGAGAAGTTTTCGGAGATTTTCGATATCTTGATCCTTTATTTCGAGTCTTTGACCACTTCCAACGTTTGTTATTGGTTTATTTTTTTTTTTTTTTTTTAATTTCTTTCACATGCTAATAATTAAATAATATAAAATTGGTGAAAGCAAAGTGCATTTTATTTTAAAGTAAAAAAAACTTTTTCAAGAAAAGAAAATGGCTTGGAATTCTATTTTTCTAATGCTATTTCTATTTTTTATTTTTTAAGATTTCTGTTATGCGTTTTGTTTTTACAATAGATACTAAACTTTATGGATAAACTGTACATCATCCTATAAGATTTTTTATTTTATTCATTTCTTCCCCTACTTCATTTTTGGATTACTATTCGGCAATGCTTTTTTTTTTTTTTTTTTTTTTTTTTTTTTAAGAAATTACTTATGAATGAAGAGTTTCTTTTATTTTAGTTGCATTGCTATTGGTTGGATTTTGTTTTTCGAAAGCATGTTGTTGAAAGGTTCTATATATTTTTGGGGGCTCATGGCTGAGTGACTAGCGCTGTAGATTTAAGCCGTAGGTCCCATTCTAATATGACTACATAGAGACCTCGTAAAAAGTTAGTGTCACAAAGCCAAGTCAGACTACTGTGCTCCATCACAACAGAAGTTGCTCCATCCTTTCCCTCCTTCCATGAGACCACAGGGGTTCTTGGACTTGGACTGAATGTTTACTGTCTACCAAATGATCAGAAGCCTGCAAACTCGCTAAAAATTACATGAAAATGTCTCTGTACAATATTTAAAAACTATAGCTACTGAGATTTATAAAATACGCAACGAATATTTCATATTGCAAATTTTGACCTTTATTGAAAGATTTGGATAGACGAATTTTAGCAAAATTCCTACATGGGAAGAAATGCAAAGTGTAATACATGTTTTAACCGAAAAGGGATTTATTAATTGTGGTCACCAAGATGCAAAAGTATTTCATGAATTTTCACAAAACATGTTACACAGCAAAAAGTGACACAAATGTTTAAGCCGAAAACTGTTAGTTGGAACTGTTCAAACACTTTCGCTCGAATAATTTGAATCATATGATCTTTAGTATAATTATTGAATATATTTGACATTTGTTCACATATAAAAGGGTATTTTCTGTAATGAATAGGAGAAAAAAGATTATATGTCTCGGTTCTTAAATCAATGCTAATTAACAAAGAAAATTTTAAGAAATCCTGCCAAGAGCTTTATTTTTATTTGAAATAAACACCTAGGAAACGTAAGAAATTTATTCTGCAGGAAAATATAAGACATAATTTTTTTTTTGGACATTCATTCTTATTGTTTTAATTTATAATAAAAAAAAAATGCTTTTGAATTTACATTCTATTACCGAAATATAGCAGATGTTCCTTTTTAATGGAAAATATATATGATCACGTTAGACAATAACTTACTATTTTATCAATATTGTATGACTCTTTTTTTTGAAAATAGCACGAGAAATGTACGAATGCATGATATGCCGTAATCAACGTTTCTGTACATAATTTCCAATAAAATAATCTTCAGTTTTAATTTTCGGTCATTTTTCAACTTTTTTTTTTTTTTTTTTTTTTTTTTTTTTTTTTTTTTGTAAACTTTTGTTAAAAAAATTAATTTTAGACAATCTTCTATACATAATTTCCACAGTAATAACAATCAATTTTCTTACTTGTTAATTTTTTTAGATTTTCCTTCTTGTTGCATATTTTTCAATTTGTAAAAAAAAAACGATTTTTAAACAATCTATTATAAAATTTAATAAAAATAAGCAAAATAAAAAACTGGAGGGTAAAATAAAACTCTGTTTTGTCTACAATTTATGGATAGCAAAAATTTGGACGGGGTAAGCATGACCTTTGTATAATATTAACATTTGAATCATTGTTTCAATAAGCAGAACAAATATACATCAGTATATTTAGTAATACGGAACAAATATACATTAGTAAACATTTAATCAGCATTTTTGTGATGATAAAGAGCTCAGTGGTAAATTTTTATGTACAATGCAAAAATCAAATGCATTAATAAAAAAAATCTTTTCAAAAGAATGCAAAAGAAATCAATCGAAATCAAAAGAAATCTTAAATGAAATAAAAGGAATACAATGTGAAAAGAAATATATTGTTAAACTAAAAAACAGCTATAATTTTGAAAATAAAATCAACAGTTGTCATAAAATCTATTTATTTTTTTTTATAAAAATCAAACTGTCACAACTATAATTAAAAAAAAAAACTTCTTTGAATCGATATACACAAAAAAATCCTTATAATCAAATTTCTCAGAAAAATTATTTTCGTCTTGTGATTTGTTGATAACCCATGGAAAAATATGGCTGCTTAAATATTTCAATGGGAATTTACACAAATAAAACATTATATCTGCGAATTTTTCAGAAAAAAATTCTATCTGTATTAAATTTCCTCAAGCGTTTCGAATCAATGACTACAAAAAAAAGCGAGTCAAGATCTAGCATAATTTAACAATATAAATGCTAAGTTTAATATGTTTTGTAATAATAATATAACTATGTAATATATATATATAACACTATAACAATATTTTCTAAAACAAAAATTAAACAATTTTTTTATCAGCTTTATTTTATCATAATTTTATAATTTCAATATACATTTGTATTACAACGAGAAACGCTGTACTAAATTTGCATAAATTTTGCGGCGGTTACTGTATGATTTATCAGTAGTACGGATTTATTAGTTGTAGTCTTTTTTGCGCTAGGAACTATTTATCTGTGTGAAAAAATTATTTCAGAAGCGAAATACTCGAAACATTTGCAAACCTAAGATAATCGGTACTCATCTTGAAATTGTTTTAGTAATCAATACTTTCAAACTTAACCAAGTCTGCTAACAATTTAACAGAAAAAAACAATATATAAGTCATTAATTAGTTAGTACACAATTATTATATTATATTGCCATTCTGGTTTTATTCCTAGTAAATAAAAAATTTTGATTATTTTGTCTTACCTTATTGTAAACTTCAGTACCTTATTGTAAGTTTCTGCTTGGTGTGTCCAGTGCAAGGCCTGTCCAGCAGACTGGCCGTAGACTGATGTTTGTCCACTGATTATATTGTCCCCTGACTTTCTTTATCAAAATAAACGAAATGAATCAGGATTCAATCGTTGAAAGATAAAATAGTACACACAAAAGCTAAGATGCTGGCCACGCCTAAATCATCAACTAAACCATTTAATATTGTTCATTATTAATATATTTGATGCTTTATTCAATTTAATTTATATTAGTAATACAATAATAACAATATTAGCAAGCTCTAGAATACTAATTACATTAGCAAGCAATGCAATACTAACAATATTAGCAAGTAATACAATACAATATACAAGGATTTTCTTAACTCAAAATTAAAATTACTCACGGTAATATAATTAGTTGCGACCATTAAAATATATTGAAATATTATGGCCTTAATATTATTAATTACTGCAAATATTTATTTATTTATTTTATTATAGAAAAATAACCAATTATTTTAATGTCAATGAAATAGATGAACTGCTTTTGAAGATTCTTTTACAGTCGCATGTGTAATTAGAATGTTTTCTGCTTTTTTCAATTCTTCTATTAGCTCACACACTCCCTATATATATCTCGTTCAAATTTTTAATCGTTCATAAAATACTTTTAATTCTCCCACTCAAGTTCAAATGCATTTTTTTGAACTTGTAGTGAATGATATTTGAAGTTAATACAGTTTTTTCAAATTTAATTCAGTAATTAAATTTAATTAATTAATTATAGTTTTTTTTTAGATTTAAGTTGCATATATCTACCAATAGACGGCGCCAGATAAACTTAAAAAAATGAATGAAAATTATTTATAAAGGACTTTCTGCAATATAGTAAAAAAAAATGTAGGAATTGACTTTAAAATTTTTATTTTATATTACTTGTTTACTAATTAATTCTTTTGAAATTAAATAGGAATACGGATTGATTTGATAGTAACGAAACTAAGTTAAAAATTTCGTGTAAGCACGTTGTTGTTAAAGATATATGGACTTTTATCACTTATAGTTTGGAAATCAAAAAACTATAAAGCAAAGGCTAATTTTATGTAAATATATAATTTCCAACAATTAAAGATTATGGTCATTTAAAATTTCTGATTATTACTTTTTATTAATTTTACGTTAATTTACAGTTTATTATTTTTTTTTTTAGTTATGAATGCGAAATATATCACACATTCTTCATCAACGGATATGAGTCCTTGTGGGTCATGCTGTATAATTTGAGTATTATTTGAAAGGTGCCAATTAAAGTAATTTAATGAATTTGTTTAATTCATTTTAATTTATTGCATTTATAAATTTAATTAATGTAATAATTTTATATTAATGTTGTGTGTGTTTTTTAATATTAAGGATTAAATTTGATTGAAAAGTACAAATACTTATTATTTTCAGTTTTAATTAATATTTATGAATAAGAAAAATGTCACAACTCTTCATCAACAGACCTGAGTCCCTTGTGGGTAGTGCTCTATAATTTGAGTACCGCTGATTTAATGCATTTGTTTAATTCATTTTAATTTATTGCATCTATAAATTTAATCAATGTAGCCGAATTACTTTTATTATATTTTTCCTTAAATATGAATTTTTTTTAATATCGTCGATTAAATTTGATTGAAAATTACAAATATAGTAATCTTTTTCTTTCCTTTCCTTTCATTTCCAGGTTTGAAAATTCACATAACACACTATTTTGAAAAAAAAAAAATTAAGTATTAAAAAGATTTAATTAATTTATTTAAAAAATTATTAATAGTTTTTTATTTAACTTATATTTTATATTTAATATTTTTATGACTTGTACAATGTTTTTACTCTTGAAAATGTTTTCTAATTTTTGAAAAAAAACTATCTAATATTATTATTATTATTAATAACAATTAATTATTATTATTAATTATTATTAATTATTAATTAATTATTAAATACAGATGCCGTATCATATTCTTTCCCGAATATAGACAAAAGAAACCACATGCGATTCGATCCAAATTGTAGCTTAGTTTGATATGCCGAGCTCAAAATTATCATATGCTTATATGTGCATTCGTCTTGATCGCGAACAAAGACTTTTAAGAATAGCTTCGACAGTTGGAACTTATACAGTATGTTTTGTTATCAATATACAAACTGGTCAATGTCAAATATTTTTACTGTGTATCCCTCCAAAGATAACGGTATCCCTCCCTCCACAATTTCTCAATCAACACAGTCATGTGCGATAATAAAGTTGACGTTGATTCACTGAAATAGTAAATATTTAACGAAAATCCATTGACCAGAAGTGCAAAAGGGCCCATAAGTTTGAACACGTGCATGCATTTCACTCATGGTCTTGGGGGCGGGGGTGGTTCAAACCAGCAAACCCCCTTAGCGCTCTTTTGTTAAAATACAGGGTGATTATAATTAAAGTCAAAGCTTCAAAATGCTGTAAAAAAAGAACGTGGAACCAATGTGTACAAATTTGAACTGAAAATACTTAAAGAAGGGGGAAACGGTATGACCTCAAAAAAAAGTTCCACCGATTTTTCCCATCCAATTTGCTATGACCTTGCCGTTGGTGGATGGACTTTCCATTAACAGTGTCACAAGTGTGGAATGACTTGGAAATCATTTTTTCCGTCAAAAAACCGAAACAATCAAGCACATTGAACACTACAGTTGATTTAATGTGCAACCCATGCCAAATACGTTGTAATTTCTGTTCAAAATATCACTGGCAGCCGAATTCACTTTCTTTATGCCGCTTACAGTGCCATCTATTAATACACTTTGAAACTGTTTTTGATGTCGTACCGTTTCCCCCTTTTTCAAGTGTCTTCAGTTCAAATTTTAACACATTGTGACGAGTATCTCTTTTTTTACAGTATTTTGAAAGTGGTTTGAAAGTAAGTATAATCACCCTGTATATTATATTATAAAGTCTTATTTGCATTATATGTATAATTTTTAAAGAATTTCACCAAATCGAAATTACTTCTTTTGTCTTTTACTCTCCTTAGTAAAATGATTGGTCAATAAATACCGTACCTCATAATCTACTTTATTAATGAATAGTCAAATTATTTGAAGTTTTAATTTGCTTTTCATTATTTACATTGCTCTATTGACCTTAATTTTATTTAAAAACTACTATGTCACACAATTATTTTGCTCTTGACAATAGTGCATTAGATGCTGTCAAGAGGTATGTATGTTTTAGATGCCGTTAAAAAGCGTGTTTTAGATGCCGTTGCCGTTACAGTGTTTTTTGAATGCCGACAAAAAAAGTTTAGTTAGAATTACAATATTAGTCCAAAAGCGTGAACTAGCAGACGTCTCTTTTTTTTTAACACTTTGCATATAGTAAGGCAATCGAAATCAATGTTTTAATGAATATTACTTTTGTTGAATTATTTTAACTACAGCATATAGATGAAACTAAAAAACGTAATATATTGAACTGAATACAATAATAGAAACTATTTTAATAAAAATTAATATTTTGGACTTATAATGCAAGTATTTATTGTAAATTCTTAAAAAACTGAACATTTTAAAGCTTGCTAACGGCTAATTTTTTTTCTCTCATTTAAAATAGAGCTGGCCTCACAATTGGACCACTAATAGCTTAGCGGTCGCTAAGAACAACAACAAAAAAAAATCCAAAATTATTTATGATATATTTATATTTAATAATAAAAAAAAAGTATATAAAGGATTTGATGCACAAGAATGCATTAATTTATGATGTGTTTTGTATGTTGTTCGATTTTTTTGTAATTAAGCTTAAATATGATTAGCCAAATGGTATCTGTTTACTAATTTTATTTTTTGTAACATTAATCTTCCATAAGCACAACTACACTTACTTCGTTGAGCGTAATTTTTAAATGGAAATTGTTTATGGAAATATATTGTAAGGGAAAAAGAAAAGCAGATAACATAGCATAGATCAATGATGACTACAGCAACTCATTTAACTCGCGATTTTAACCATCGAAGTGTAGATTGCAGACTTGGAAAGATCTAGAAATACAACAATACAAGGAAAGTTCTAAAAGAAACGAGAAATAAACACAAAGTAAAAACTACTTTTAGGCAAATTGTTGTTAATCAGTTTCGACTTCCATACATTCCGAACTGTGGACAGATACTTGATCACTGAGTCATTGACAACACAAGGGTGATAATAAGTTCCACTATTGGGCATGGGATTGTTGAAGGTGGATATATACTTGTATGTTTACGCGCACATACGTATATTGTGAGTATGTGTGTATATTCGCACGTGTGTATGTATATCCTTGAGCTTATATATATCTCTGTTTGTGCATGTGTATCTGAGTTCGTGTTCACGTGTTTGCATACATTTAAATATGTACGTATGTATGTTTATGGGTCAGCTATTCTCACTTCTGATTGAAGCAGACATTTCTCAACTCATGGTCTATAACCAATGACGATGCTACAACTCACAGTGTAGTTCATATCTGTTCTGTCACTTCAGAGAAAGAGAGAAAAACAACACTCTTTGTCGTCTCATCGCAGAGCTCTCTCCTTTCTTCTTTACCAAAAACCTCCCTTTAAGAAAACCCTTCAAGAGGGGGCGGGGTCAGCTTTCGTCAGTTCTCATTAGAGTCGAGATATCTTGAGCACATGGTCTATATTCAATCACGATGTAATAACTCATAGTGTAGTCCATATTCTGTCTGTAATTGTTTCGACCTGCAAAAGTCGAACAGACAATCGCGAATTTCACGAGGTCCCATTATCCATGACACTGAATATCTTCTATCAGAGTTGAGTGACAGGTTGTTCTAATTAATACAAAATGCTAATTGCCTGTTATATAAATATCCATAAGATTGCTTATGATAGTAAAATTTCAGAGTAAAAATAAGTCTTTATAAGAAAAATTACTGATTTATTAACATTTTGCAACTACCTCAAACGTAACTCAACAATAATAAACCTTAAATAGCATGTATAAAGACAAGATTTCTAACCTAATCATTGGTAATAAATCGCATTTTATTTATGAACAAATACTTGGAATCCGTTATGAACAAAACGAGAAAAAAATTGAGAAATAAAGATAATCAGCATTAAAATAATTTTATTATTAAAAATTTATATTACAACGGTTTAAAAAGAAAGACAAAAACAGTCTGTGAATGATTTATACAACAATATGCTACAATGCCATTGACATACATATACATATTTAATAAACTGTGACATGATTCAATACTACAAATGAAAGTGAAGTTTGTAACTGTTTTCTACGAACAATTTGTTCTCTCATTACTTACTTTTAATTCTTGTATCTAGAAAGAAAAAAAAACTTTTTTCTCGTGTTGCTTCCTTTTGAATAAAATTACTTCAAATAGAGTCTTTAAGACAAATACATCTCCAAATTCATGCAATATTTACCACAATTTTTTATGCGATATAATTACATGATTTTTCTATATGGGTAGAAGATTTATTGTATTGAGTTTCAATGTTCATCTAATACACAATGATTCACACATTTTTACATACCTCATGATATTTTAAAATGATAAGCACCAATTTTGATAAGTTTATTATGTATCATGATACTTGAAAATATACTGTGCATGATATGCACAGTATACGATATCATGATTTGCACAGTATATTTTCAAGTATCACGACTTTTTCGATTTTTTATCACGATTTTTTCACGATCGAAAAGTGAGAAAAAATCGTGATACTTGAAAACATACTGTGCATATCCTGATATGCACAGTATATTTTCAAGTATCAAATTTTTTTCTCCATAAAAATGGCAGATTGTAATCTAGTGTATTAATACTTTTAGTATCTTTCACGATTCAATGCATATTCTGGTTAAGTAAAATAAAAAGTTTTTGTCTTTGTTATTCCATAAGACTACATACATGATAACATGTTTTATGACTCTGTTGGTGGAGGACAAATTATGCAGTAGAACTAACTGATACTTTATTGAAGAAGCAGGTTGATACTGTTTTTTCAAAATCTCTGCTACTACAGATGTTCAAAAAACTGAAAACATTTCTAGCTCTCCTCCAATGCTGTTCATCACAACATCTTATTAAACTGAAACAAATAAAGATTTAGATTTAATTACAACAATATTTTACATCTATTCACAAACAGAGAATGCAAGTATCATTAATTTAGAAATTTAAAGCAGTATATTTGATTAAGTTTGAGAAACAAAATGCGTCAAATTACATTTTGCGTGAAATTGAATGTAGTTTTATCTTTAGTATTTATATATACTTCATTTTAAAAATATGCAAAAAGTAATAAACTTTTTCACAGGTACTTTAATTAAAAGTTTCTAATTCTTTACTTAATTGGCATATTTAAACATATAATACAAAGGTAAGGCAATTAGAATATTCATTTGAATATTTCATTAAATGTAATACACTATATGAAAGAAAGTGACGGGACACGACACTATAACGACATAAACCCATACTTATTAAAATTAATAGGAGGTAGGGCCTCCTTTGGCTGCGATCACAGCTGCAACCCTTCTGGGCATGCTTTCCACTAAATTAGCCATAGTGGCAAGAGGAATTTCCTTCCAAATGTTTAACAGGAAGTTCCATAGTTCAGGCATGCTTTTGGGGAGTGGGGTGCAGGCCCTCAACCGACGGTCCAATTCGTCCCAGAGATGTTCAATTGGGTTAAGATCAGGGCTCTGCGGTGGCCACTCCATGCGTTTAACGTTGTTGTTTACATACCAATCAAGAGTCCTCCTTGCAACATGGCATGTTGCGTTGTCGTCTTGATACCAGCAATCATCTAAACCGTACGTTGCCCACAAGGTAGGAAGGACATGATTGTCGAGAATATCACAGTATCTATCAGCATTCATCGCACCATCAACCTTCACCAGGGCGCCAGCCCCATACCAGGAGAAACAGGCCCATACCATCAATCCTCCTCCACCAAACTTTACAGTTGGGACGACACACTCGGGCAAAAGGCGTTCTCCTGGTAAACGCCATACCCAAACACGTCCATCGGAACGGAAAAGGGTAAATCATGACTCGTACTCCAAAGGACGCGTTTCCAGTCATCCAGAGTCCAAGTACGGTGGTCTTTGGCCCATCGAAGGCGCGCTTTCTTGTTGGTTTTTGTAATCAAAGGCTTATGTGCCACCGAACGTCCAGTGTGACCTAACTTATGGGCCTCGATACGAAGAGTCTTGGTCGAAACGGCCACACTTGTGGCTTGTCTAAACTCATTAGCGATGTTATCCATGGATGTTTGACGGTTACTTCGAATCTCCCTGCCGAGCACCAGCCGGTCCCTGCTGGTGAGAACTGTAGGTCGTTCACTTCGGGGTTTGCTCTGACAGTGTCCCTCAGTCTTGTAGCGACACACAACACGTTGATTTTGAGCAGTTACGGAGACGGGATATCTCCCTAATTGACACCTTGGCAAGATGCAATCCAACCACCACACCTTTCTCGAACTCAGAGAACTCTTCCCGTGGCGGCATCTTGACAAAAAACAACTCTAGTCGACTCCACAGAGTATTTATAGGATATGGCTGACACGTGATACCTATTATTGCGCATGTGTCAGCTGTATTGTCGACTTTTCTACTTTTCGAGGGGTGTCCCGTCACTTTCTTCCAGATAGTGTAGATATCAATTCCTGGTTTGTATCTAGGATCAGAAAGACCTCAATAATTGGAGCCTTGTTAATGTAATTAATGTAATGTTAATTAATGAGATATAATTAATGTAATTAGTGTCTAATTAATGTAATGACAATTAATGAGACCAAAAAAGATCATGCATTTCAACTTTCGAAACATAGTTTTGATTTGATTGTTCATATTAGTCAGGTTTAGACAGTTGAGACTGACTATTAATTGAAATATAATCTTGTAATGAATGTTATGAGTATTTCCTTTCTGTAATATTAGTAAACTACTTTACTAATATTACAGAAAGGAAATGCTCATAAAATGTCTACAAGAAAGACACTAAGTGTCTAAACACTTTTTTGGACAGAGCTTGGACTTACTACTAGCTATGGATTGAACTTGAACAGACTGCTAACTATGGACAGATCTTAAAGAATGTAAAGTAGGAAAATTTCGCGCTATATTCTATTGCCGAATGCCTATATGAATATATATATATATATATATATTTCCTTTTTTAGCAGTTTGAAAAGCTTGTATTTTAAACTTTCTAAATATCTTTACAGTTTGTTTCTATCTGTTTTAGAACTAGAGTTGTGTTAGTTTAAACTTCCCTTGAAGACGAATTTTTGAACCGGAAGTACGGTTTTCGTAATAAGAAATGATAGTTTTAATATGTTTACCTTCATTATTTCCTCAATATTGACTGCAAAACTTATTCTAATATAAATAAAAATCATTAAATAATGTTTTTATCACTTAAAAAAGTTAAAATTATTGGTATCACTTGATCTAATAAAGAATCTGGCTACGAGTTGTCTCAAAGTTTGTTTACATATGCTGTTGTATGGAACATATCTACATAGTATTTAACTTTTTTATTTGTTTTGTGATTTCTTTCATCATAAAATAATATAAAATGTGTTTTTTCTCCTTCACAAAAAATGTTTTAAGTTTGAATTGGAATTGGAATAAAATATATTGAATGAAAAGTTGTGAATCAAACTGTTTGTGAACCAAAACATTGAACCTTTCTATGCTTAAAGTTAGTCAACATTTTTAAAAGATATATGTAGTGTACTGCTATTTCAAACACTGTGTGTTGTATTTGATTAAGAATTCTAAAATGAAATGTGATCTACAAGATAATATAATATAGACAATATAATCTTAAAGAAAGATGATGAATTTTAAGGATTTTTTTTGAAAAGTGTGAAAATGAAGTAAACTTTGCAATTATTTGATATAATGATCACATTAAAATTTTATAAAAGTCATTATAATACTTGCAAGTTGAAAATGAAGGACATTTTATTATAAAAACTTTTGTTTTTGAATAACATAAAATTTGAGTTATAAATTTGACTGATTTGAATATTGTCGAAGAAAATTGATAAATAGTACTTTTAACTTGGAAGTTATTTAAAGAAAACAAAACAAATAAATAAGTGTTTATATTAATAAAGGAGAGTTTAAACTTCAATAACATTTTTATGTATGTACATTTGTTTTTATTTACATTTAAAAGTTGGTTTTAATTATTTCTTATTTGAATTTTTATGCATTTTGTATTCATTCAAAACATGATAATACCAATATTTTAGTTCTAAATGCTTTGAAACTTCATGTAAGACTTTTCTTTAAATGTATGAAAGAAATAGAACATGGAAATTAACCTAAATTCATAAATTATTTTTATTTTAGTTGTTAAACTAAGGATTTTTGAAAATTTAAAAAGAAAGTTTGTGTCGACAAACTTTAAGCATACAAAAATTTATAAATAATTAAGATATAAATTTGAAAATAGTATATTACCAACATAATGATATTCCCAACATAAAAATACTTACAAAGGAAAAAACTATTCATGTTTTATTCATTTATTTATTTTTGAATTATCAAGTTTTGCAACAATATCACATTTTTGCAATGTTTATCCATATTTTAAAGAATGGATTGTATAAAAAATAGTTAAAGTTGACATTTTTATGTGAAATTCAAAGGTTTTGAATATATTTAATCAAAACACTTGTAAAAATGCTAAATATTTTAAATCCAGGACATTTCATATCAAAAAGATTGCCAATAGGAAGAAGTTGTAAAAAAAATTTTTGTTCGAGCAAATTTTAACTTCTTCAAAACAAAGCTCAGAAAATATTTAGAGCTTTAAGGAAACATAAAACTATATTTTTTAATCAATAAGATTATGAACTTGATAATTCAATAGCATTTTAATATATTTACAACATTTTTAAAAGTAATATCTCTAATTAAAAGTTGTTTTTAGCTTTTTCTCAGAATGGACTTTTATGCTTTTTGTTTTCATGTGAAACACCATAACACAATTAATTTTGATTCAAATGCTACAAAACTTTGTATATATGTTTTTCATAAATGTTTACAAGGAATAGACCTTGGAAATGATTATAGCTACATAAATATATTTTATTTTAATTGTTAAACTTGGAATTACATGCAAATTTTGAAAGAATTTTGTGTCGACAGCCTTTAAACTAGTACAAAATAATAAATAATAAAGATATAAATTTACCAGAGGTCTATTCCCTGTAGAATATTAGTACAAACAAATACAAACTTAGAAATTGAAAAAATATTGATTTGATTTTGAGTTATCATGTTTTGCAACAGTATCACTTTTTGGCTATTTTTACCCTTATTTTAGCCTATAAAAATTTAAAAAAAATAATAATGAAAATTTTTGATGTAAAATCATTAGTTTTTAGGTACATTTAATCCAAAAATGTGTACAAAGATAAAAAATTTCAATAATTCCCGCAATGAATCTATTGTGGAAGTTATAAAAAATTCAGTATTATGCGGTATGCGTCATAAGATACTATTGAAATGAAATAAAAATTCTAATTTTTGGAAAAGTTTCAGTGTTTTTCAAGATAGAATGGAAAAAAATGGCCAATGAAAGTTTAAATAATGCTTAACATTACCTGAACTTGAAATGAAATTTAACTTAAGTTTAATAAATACAATTGTTTTTTAGAATTAGTTTTTTTTTTTTTTGGAGGGGGGTAATACTTATACGACTCTGACGAAATAAATGTGGGATATGATACATGCTGTTGTTTTATTATTTAGATTTTGTTCACAAGATGTACTCAATATTTTTTCTCATATGTAGATAGAATTCGAGTTTGCTACATTAATTGTTTTTAGCACAAATGACTATCTTAGTTGAAATTTTCCTTTTTTTTAGGATTTTGTAACATTTTTTTTTTCTCACAGGAAATTTTTGGCATTTATTCACTAGAAAGAGAAATGTATGTTATTCGACAAGTATATAATATTAACACATCACTCAAATTTAACAGCAGACAAGCAGTATTATGGGTAGTTATACTACATGCAATTAGTGTTTTGTACTAATGAGAAAAGTCAGGCTTCTACCTACGGGTGCTCCATCACAACAGAAGCTGCTTCCTTCCCCTTCAATCATGAGTCCATATGGGCTCGTGGGCTTGGCCAGCCAAGTGGGATAAGAAACAACAACAAACAACACTAATGAGAACAACCTGTAACTCAAATTTGATAACAGATATTCAGTATTATGGATAATGTGTCCTCATGAAATAAACGAATGTGTGTGTGACCTTCACAGGTCGAAATAGTTACGGATTGAATAGGGACTACACCATGAGTTGTTTAATCGTGATGGGTGATAGGCATGAGCTGAGAAATGTATACTCCAATGAGACATGAGGGAAGCTAATGTGACATGAGCGAAGCCCCTCCCCCCTTTTCCCCATCTTGATTGATTTAGACCGAGACATTACATTTTGCATCGTCAATTTTAAATTTAACATCTATAAAAGTCTTACAGAAGTCACTTTTTGATCGAACTACACTAACACTATTCATAAGTGGTAAATTTGGTCTTTGTCAGAAATTCTAAATGGAATTTCTTCTCAAAGCAATACTAGATTTAAGGTTAAAGGGTTTTCTCGGACAGGATAAAGGATTCCTAAATTTAAACAATGTTAAGAGATATAGTTAAAATAGGCAGCAGAAAATCTAATGAGTCAATAGACCCTGTCATATTTAAAAGAGGAAACTGTTACAAGTTTATTGTTATTGTAGAAACATTTAGTAGTATATGTTCACAAGCAAATTATTTATCCTATTTGTTCCTATAAAGCAGGGGCCTCCAAACTACGACCCGCGGGCCAAATTCGGCCCGCCAGTGTCATCAATCCGGCCCGCGACGGCGAATAGCTTATTGTTGCTGTAATAAGTTGGATAAAAAAAACACAGAATGATAATAACCCGGTTTTATTTACTTGCTAGGTAAAGTTTAATGACAAGCATAATATGCAAAAAACTAACAAATAATTGAAATGAATCCCACTAACATTATAAACTAGTGAACATCCCGCGGTTACCCTCGGTAGTTATGTTAGGATAAAGAGTATAGCGATGTTTGGAATGTATATATCCTGAATCAAACATTTTAGTATTATCATTTATTTATTTATTTATTATCATTATTTTCATCCTAGCTAAAATCGATAAAGCTAAATTAACGCAAATGACGCGATTTTAACACAATTTTTTATTAATTTAACGCAATTTTTTATTTATTTATTATTATCATTTATTTATTTACTTATTACCATTATTTTCATCCAGAAAATCGCCCAGGAACGGAAAAGCTAAACCTAACGCAAATGAAACCGCGGGGTATCCACTTGTAAAACAATACTAATGAGATTTATGTAATTGTGATTTTTCACTGACAATAGTTTGTAGTTGTGGATCGATTTTACTTGTACCAATTATTAAAAGAGATTGTAGTAATTGAACCAGCGACTTCAGCAAGCGTATGCTCGTTCAGAGCGCGTACCGGTGATTAGTCAAGAAATTATAGATAATGGCAGAAAAATTAAAACGGTTTTGGCCCTTAGTACTTACTGAAATAAGCAGTATGGCCCTAAGGCTGGAAAGTTTGGAGACCCCTGCTATAAAGAATAACAGATGGCGCCACAATATAGCCTCAAATCATTTTAAAAAATTTTTCGCCCTATGACAAATGTTATTGGCATACCTATCGCCAGCAAAATATCATAAAAACAGAATCCTTATAACATTTGTTAATTTTTACCCCTCTAATAACGATCTTAGAAGATAATCTCATCCATATTAGGCTATATGGATGAGACTTGGCTATATGGAGAGATGGCTTTTATGGGTTACGAAATCAAATTAAAGGAAATATCGCATTTTTGGAGCAGAAATTCGAAATTTGCCGTTTTTGTAGCAGAATGTAGCAAGGCTTGAATTTTGGCGCAATTGGCGCAGATTTTTCACTCCTGTAATGAATGTAGGATGTTTGACGTGTATTACATAAAAAACATTTTAATGTTTTATTTAGAAATTTTGTGAAACTAGAAGGCATTGTTTATTTGTCCAGAGCCAGCAATTTAAGATCAAGAGAAAATGAAACATGCCTGTTTTCTTTTGTTTCGCCTGCCTTGCTTAATTTGTCTGAGGAAATTATCCGCCAATATTCTGGATTCATCTGGATGGTCCCTTAAACAGGAAACTTGCTCTTTTCTGAAAAAAATTAAGAACATTATTTGCAACTTTATGGAAAGTGAAAATAATTCTTTATGTTATAAAATCGAAAAATATTGAACTAAATGGTTTCAAAAAACCAAAAGTTTCTTTGGAAATGAAATTTGGATTATAAATTTATGTCTTGCTGAATTTTATATGTTCAACTTTTAATCCATTATATTAACATTAACATTACAGTATTATTATTCATTATATTAACATTATAGTTCATTATGTTTATTTACAATGAACATGCTGCTCACAGAATTGCTATACATTCAAAAGGCACTTGAAGCCTATCTGAGTCTACCTCATATTTATTACAATGAACATGCTGCTCACAAAACTGCTATCCATTCAAAAGGCACTTGAAGTCTATCTGAGTCTACCTCCATTACAGCAAATGAATGGAATTATTATCTTCACTAACGAGGTCTGTCTTACAGGCTTTTAATAAAGGTTTTTCAAGTATGATCTTAAACATTATATCTCTTTTAGAACAAATCCACTTCTTGCACAGAATTTGTATCCTACAATGGAACCCTGATCATGCGGATTTGGAATTTAATCAAATTGCAGATTCTTTGGTGTATAATACGAGAAGTCTGAAACAGACAGTCATTCCTACTTCTTTGGCAAAATCTAAACTTAAAATTCCTTTTAACATCAAAATTAAATTCCAAATTACAGAACTAAAAGTCGACAGAAAAACAGCTACTACTCTCACAAAATTAAGATGAAGCACACAAAAATAGGAAAATTTCTTCTTATGGCGTTAAAAATACCAAAGATGGGGCAACTGCCCTGATCTTGAGTTTACTTCTCATCATGTCTTTGACTGACCATCTGCTGCAGTCGCCATGCATTGTCTGAGCCATCCCTCGGAAGAGGCTTTATTCTCCCAGCTGGCAATCAACATAGCCAATATTATTCTGGAGCACCACGTTATTTGATTTTTTTTTTTGTTTTCAAGAAATACGACAACAGCATAACAGAAACAAACAAGACATACGTAGAAAAAAATAGAGCAGGTTAAAATAAAATGTCTTTATGATCCATTATTGTAATTACAAAAGTTTGAAAAAATATCAATATTATATTACTTGTTTGCTCCTTTTATGACCAAGAAGTACTGCATGCAGTGTCAAGTTACCATGCAGTGTCAAGTATGTGGTGGTATTCTAAGTGGATTCTCATAGGATTAAATTCTATTGGTTTTTTCCATTTAGAGTTTCGTAGAAGATTAATTCTATTAGATATCTTGTACAGTTTTACAGGAACTGAAACAGAGCTACAGCTAACACAACTAACATTAATTTCGTTACTCCTCAGATGCTTGTCAATACGTGATGTGAAATCGAATATTACTTGTACGCACTAGAAGTAGCCGAAGGATTTCGAGCTGAACTTTATTAACTTCTAGAAATGCATTGCAAGTTTTGCTCATCTATGTTTCTCACATGGTATCTTTATGTAGCCTATAAGTGATTTCCATCGTGTATTGATGCTTGTCAATACATGATGGGAAATCGAATGCTACTTGTATGTACTACAAGTTGCCAAATGATTTGCGTTGGCCTGTATCAACTTCAAGAATTACATTGCAACTTCTGCTCATCTATGTTTCTCACACGGTATATGTAGCTTATAAATCTCGGACATTCAGTACATTAACAGGAATGTGCAAATACAAATATATGCTTGTAACATAGGCTCAACTAGGTACGGAACATTAAGAATAAGATATGTAAAAAATTAAGATTTTTTTCCTTCAGAAATTCAAGTATTTACAAGAAACTGCTCTCTTCGCCGTGTATTAGAATGAAATCGATACTCACTTCATGGAATCTTGTATTTGACGGATACTGCACTTAGACCATTTCATTTGTAAGCCCGTGGATTGTGAATTCATGATTAGCGAGAGTTCGCTTTTGCAATCCAAGGCTCCCAAACCACCATTAGTTGATGAAGATCCATCATGTACGCTTCCCAACCTGTTAGATAAAAACGTTAATTTTTACTATTTGAAAAATTAAGCTATAATTAATGAGTGTTTTTATTAAAACAAAATCTATAGTTTTTCAAGTATGATTTGCCATTGCTAGGCTACTGGGCAGTTTGTCTATCAGCGAAAATGCCTGCAAATCAACAGTCAATAAGAATGCGATTAATATTGGTTACATATGCTACATTCACTGTTTGTTAGTTACATTTAAAAGTAGATTCGGAAGAGATGATAGCAATGCGTTTAATAATCAGATTATTATTTTAAATAGTTTTTTTTCCCAATGGCAGGGCAAGTACATGAATAATAAAAATAATAATAATAACAATAATAACAAGGTAAACAAACACAAAAGAGTAAACGCCCAAAAAATGCAAAGATGACCGAGTCATTGCCTTAAGAGTTATCTCGCACGCCAGTAAAGCGCTGTCTCCAAGTCGCCCTCAAGTACCGCACATCGTTGGAGGTGGTCTCTGTTCATTGGGTCTGTTGAACCACATAGAGGGCAGCCAGGGTTCGAAAAGATTTTAATGCGATGGAGATGTTCTGCTAGACAGTCATTGCCAGTCAGAAGTCGGAACTGGGCGACAGCATGCCGTCGCGGATAGCTGGGTATTGCTAAAAGATCTTCAGCTCTCCAACGCTTTGACTTAATCCCCTCTTGAATTTGTAACTTGTGGTTTTTAGTCATTATTTGTGTGATATATAGTTTTATAGAATGGAGTGACATTGACGAAGATCTCATTTGAAGTAGTTTTGAGCCTCTTTTTGCTAGACAATCGGCCTGCTCGTTCCCAAAAATGCCACAGTCGCTAGGTATCCACTGAAGTACCACCCGTTTCATTTTTAAAGTCAGTTCCCGCATATGATTTTGACACTGGGAGATTTTCTCTGATGAAGGTGGCTTGGTTAAACTAATAGCCTGAATTGCGGCTTGTGAATCAGACAAAATAACCACTCTATTGAATCTATCCTCAAAAATTAGCAAATATTTCAAAGCAATTCGGATAGCCTCCACTTCTCCATCAAAAGATGTTCGATATTTCCCAGCTGAAGCGTAGAAGGAGAACAAGTTCGAAAAGACTCCTGAACCTGCAGTAATGAGATTTTCATAAAAGGAGCCATCTGTGTATACGTGCAACCATTCAGATTACGGGTATCTTGTATCAATAATATCAAGTGCATAAACCCTCAGAAACATCTATAGATTTATTCTTCTTATAAAGTTCATCTGAAAGACTTAAATTTGCTTCAATATGAATATAATCAAATGGATTATAGGGCTTATTTTAAATAGTTGCTGATTACAATTTTCAGGAATGTTCCACAGTAGCAATTTAGCAGGGGCGTTCAACTGTTAGATCAAACAAAACCCCATACAAACTCTACACTTCTATTGGGAATCATACCATAACTTCAAAAAAAAAAAATAATTATGATAGCTAATATTTATTTATGTTTTAAAATTCTTTATTTAACTTTAAATAAGTTAAATAACGAGTAGAAAATATAAAATATGTAGTAAAAAAATATACGATAAAAAATATGTAGGTGATTTTTCCTTTGATAATTTTTAAAGTTTGATGAATTATTAGTGAATTTATATAATTTTTTTAAAAAATAAGTAAAAAAAAAAATAAATAAATGAGATATAAAATCAAATAAATGAGATAATCTGAATGAATTATTTATATATAAAGTAAGGTAAATTATTTTAACAGTATCGCTAAATTAAAAAAATAATAATTCAAATAGACAGTAATAAAAAATTGCAGTTAAAATAATTAGCACTTAAAAAGGGAAAATATTCTATTTAAATTTTTTTATTAAAGTTATTGAGAATAATATAAAACCTTAAAAGAAGTATTATCAGGACTATCTACTTAAATTTTATTTATTTTTTTATTCTGGCTTTTTTTATAAAAAAAAAATTGTTAAAAAACTTAAAGCCTTCTAAGTAAATGTATGTAATCTCATAAAGCAAATATTTACTATGATATTTTAGAATATATATAAGAAACTAAAGTAACTTTGAAAAACAAGTAATATAAAAAAAAAATTTAAGTCAATTCCTACTGTTTTTTTCACTATATTGCAGAAAGTCCTTTATAAATAATTTTCATTTATTTTTTTAAGTTTATCTGGCGCCGTCTATTGGTAGAAACATACAACTTAAATAAAAAAAAAAACCTAAAATTAATTAATTAAATTTAATGAATTAATTAATATTTGAAAAAAACTGTATTATATTCCAGTGTCATCCACTACTAGTTCAAAAAAAATGTATTTGAACTTGTGTGATGAATAAAAAGTATTTTATTAACGATTGAAAATTTGAACAAGATATTTATATAGGGAGAGTGTGAGCTAATAGAAGGAATTGAAAAAAATAAGTTAGACAAACAAACAAAACAAAAATAAATGTCAGTATACGTGACTTTTTAGAATTCTGTTTTAGATTTCAAAGAACTGTTCTAAACAAAAATTCATTCGATGGTAAAATAACAATGGATACTTACAAATGCGCTATCTCGTGAGTAGCTGTGATTACAGAATTTAACATTCCCCGATCTTCTATCAAGGAAACACTCAATACTCGCTGTTGCTTTTCCCTCGTTCTGCAAGCTCCGTCGATGTAAGCCATTCCTAATTGATAATTAAGATTAACATAATCAGATCAATTAAAAAATTGAAAAAGTAATTTCACAGCAAAATATTTCATTTTTAGTAAAAAAATAATTTCCTATATTGGGCATAAATAAATAAAAACAAAATGGATGGTTGAAATTATTTTACTAGGTAAAACAAGAAATTTTTTGCTGCACAATTTTTAACATTTGAAAGAGAATATTTTAATCTTAACATTTTTTTAAAGTATTTACTTTTTTAATAAGTAAATCAACTCGAAAGTTGCATTAAAATTGGGACGCATGCATCCCAATTATGGATTTTCATATAATTGGTTTATTTTCTCCCTCTATGGCCCTTTTTTGCACACTTTAAGCTAATTAGACCGGGACCTACAGTCTAACGTGGATACCAAACCACTCACAAACATCCATGTCACCGCGAAGATTCGAACCTGATGCCTGTGGTACCAAAGGCCAGAGCGCCAGCCAATTAACCATCAGGCCGCATTTCATATCAAGGAAAGCTCATACGAAATTAATATGTGGCAAAAAAAAAATTGACAGATTCAATGCATTTGTAAGAATGGATTGTCCCCATGCTACAAAGACCATCATGTAAACAACAACATAGTCTTCGTATCATGCGGACGCTAAAGAAATGTGTATAATTATTGCAGATAAATTAAAAATTTTTTTTGCATTCAAATGCTACAAATAATATGCGCAATACTATTTTTTAATCAGTTGAAGACCTTGTACTTTTATTGTGTTGCAGTATGGAGTGCAAGCACCATATATGTTAATGATGCATATATGCTACAAAGACCATTATAAAAACAGCAACATAGTCTTCATATCATGGGGTCACTAAAGAAATGTGTAGAATTATTGCAGATAAGTGTATAAATTGTTTTTCTTTTGAAGTGCTACAAATAATATATATCGTATTATTTTCTTAAGAAGGTGAAGACCTTGTGCTTTTATTGTGTAGTGGTATGGATTACAAACGTCATAGAGTCCAGTCACATTAATGTGACCACCTGTCAAAAGCCAGAATATACACTCTTGTATATTCTGGCTTTAAATGGAGTGTGGAATGTGGTATTTATGTGGTATTAAGTGGAATTCTTTATATACACTCCACTGCAATTGGCTGCCACCTGCCTTTTGTGATTGGTTATTTCACATTGGCGTCGAAAGTAGGTGGTGGTCACATTAATGTGACTGGACTGTGTAGTTTAATGATGCAGCCATGCTAGAAATACCATTAGTAAAACAGCAACTTAGTCTTCATATCTTGTGGTCACTAAAAGATTGAGTAGAATTAATGCAGATAAATTTAAAGTATTTTTTTTTCTTTTAAATATATGGCATATTATTTTTTTAAGCAGATGAAGAATATCTTTATTGTGTACTAATAAAAAATAATAAAAATAAATTTACCTGTAGTGTCTGCAACAACTTCTGTCTTGCGTTTGCTCAACGAGATTAAATCGAATGCCGTCAGAGCCACGACTATGTCGTATTTTGGAAGACGTTCAACACTATACACGTACTCTGATAAATCAAACAGGGCCGTTACGTCATCAACTAAATTTGAGTTAGGAAATGCCAGACGGGAATTCTCCAGGTAGGGCACGCCTGCTTCGCTCTAGAAAAAAATATTACAAAAAATTCATTACAGTATTTATCTACAGAAATTTAAAACTCATAAAATCAAAAATCTTTATTTTAGAGCAATGATTCCTAATCCCCGTACCCACATGAATATTTTAAAAGTTTTAATTTTAATATTCGGTGCACACTTAAATTGCTTTATTGCTTTTTCAATATAGTTGGATACAAAAGGCGTTTATCAAACTATGTGAAGAAGGCAATGCATTTTTTTGAAATAAAAGAATACTATGTTCATTGAAAATTATAATAATAATGAATAAAATAGTAATCCTTAAATAAATTTCTTTGTTGAACACAGATTTCAATTTCCAAGAAATTCAAATAATATTCTGTTTAGAAAAATATTTCTGATTTTCAATCAAAAATTCAGGAAGAGATTTTGGTGACTTTCATGGGTGGTCATAGGTTCTCATTTGACTTTTGACTTTCATAGATGATCATAGGTCATCATTTGGTTGGGGACTTTTATAGATGGTCATAGGTCATCCTTTGGTTGGTGACTTTTATAGGTGGTCATAGGTTATTCTTTGGTTGGTGACTTTTGTAGATTGCCATAGCTCCTCATTTGGTTTTTAACTTTCATAGGTGGTCATAGCTCATGATTTGGTTGGTGACTTTTATAGGTGGCCATAGCTCATCCTTTGGTTGGTGACTTTTACAGGTGGTCATAGGTTATTCTTTGGTTGGTGACTTTTATAGGTGGTCATAGGTTGGAGATTTTTATAGGTGGTCATAGGTCATCCTTTGGTTGGTGACTTTTATAGGTGGTCATAGGTTATTCTTTGGTAGGAAACTTTTATAGGTGGCCACAGCTCCTCATTTGGTTTTTGTCTTTCACAGTGGTCATAGCTCATGATTTGGTTGGTGACTTTTATAGGTGGTCATAGCTCATCATTTGGTTTTTGAATTTCACAGGTGATTATAGGTCATGATTTGGTTGGTGACTTTTATAGGTGGTCATAGCTCATCATTTGGTTTTTGACTTTCATAGGAGGTTATAGGTTATGATTTGGTTGGTGACTTTTATAGGTGGTCATAGCTCATCATTCGGTTTTTGACTTTCATAGGAGGTCATAGGTAATGATTTGGTTGGTGACTTTTATAGGTGGCCATAGATCATCATTTGGTTATTGACTTTCATAGGAGGTTATAGGTCATGATTTGGTTGGTGACTTTTATAGGTAGCCATAGCTCATCATTCGGTTGCGAATTTCATGCTTGGTCATAGGTCATCATTTGGTAGGTGGCTTTCATAGGTGGTCATAGATCATCATTTGGTGTCTTTCAATTTTTCATAGTTTTTTTTTTTATTTGGCTACTTTTAGATCAAATTAATAACGAAATAGTTGTTGGTAATATTCATAAACTGCATTTTAAGAAAATTAAAAATTGAAAATCCAACTTCTTAATGCCCCAAGACAGTGAAATATCCTTGATCATTTTTACAGTAAGAAGTTTGTTAATCTTAAAAGATTAATCGAAAGATTTCAATATAAGTTAACTGAAGTTAATAAAGCTGATGTTACAATTGGTTATTATTCTGAATGCTTTAATTTGAAGTAAAATATGATTATTATATGAGTTAAAATGAACA
This sequence comes from Caerostris darwini, assembly GCA_021605075.1. Lineage (NCBI taxonomy): Eukaryota > Metazoa > Arthropoda > Arachnida > Araneae > Araneidae > Caerostris > Caerostris darwini. The sequence continues at coordinate 177,546 of BPLQ01001960.1, forward strand.
ACTATCAAATTATAATAGTTAATAATAGAAAAATTGTTAAAGTAGGGTGTGGCAGGACTTTTTTTTTTTTTTTTTAAAGGGACATAAAAATAAAATTTTAGAACCAATGCTATATCATACCACTTTTAGTAATCCCATATATAGTATATATATATATATATATATATACTATATGCATATACATATATATATTATATAAATATACATAATATATATAAATATATATAGTATATTTTAGTATCAAAAGTTTACTTAAAGCTCTGAAAATTTTTTTTTCTTTATAATTCTAGAAATTCTAATTAAAACAATATCTTCTTATCTTCTATTGGATTCTTTTCTTCTAATGGGAACATTTTGAAAATTCTTAAGCCTTCAGGATGAAAAGGAAGCATTGGCCTGTATATGATTAAATTAGCGTTAACAAATATTCATCATCTGTACTTACATCTGCCACGACTATTCCAGCTAAAATCATCCTTATTTTAGGAAACGAAAAAGTTCTGTATCTCAGATCAACCTAATAAGAAAAATAATATATTTAAATTAACACTTGAACGACATAAATCTACAGTTTACCACATGGCCTTAAGTCTAGATAGAAGAGAATAAAAAGGAAAGAACAATGGAAGTAACATTATTTTTATACATATACTAATGAGCCCAAAAAGTAAGACAAATTATTATTTTTTTTTCAAAATCTCTTTATTTATTCTTCCAAATTTATTTTACAATGTAATCCCCTCCGGACACAATGAACTTATGCCAACATTTTTTTACCAATCCTCATTGCATGCTAAAAAGTCATCGGCAGGGATGGCCTCCAAGCGCGCTTCGATTCACGTTGAATCTCTTCAATCGACTAAAAAAAAACGGTGTCCCTGGAGTGGTCTTTCAAGTTTAGGGAATAACCAGAAGTCGCACGGTGTGAACACAGTGGTTGTGGAACGATATGGGCTTCATTTTTGGCGAAAAGTCACGAAGAATCAATGCAGTGTGCGCTGGCGTATTCAGTGTTTTCGGTACCAATCGAGATTTGACGCGTTTGATGCTCAAATGAAATTGACGGATCCTTTTGAATTTCCAACATCATCAGCAAGGCCTGTAATTGTAAATCGACGGTTTGAAATCACCAAATCTTTAATTTTTTGGACGTGAGCTTTGTCGGTTGAGGGTCGACCAGAGGGCTCTTCGTCTTCAACGTTCTCTGCCTTCTTTGAACTGTTTATACCCTTTCTACAAGTTTTTTTTTCGATATAAGAATGCTCACCGAATGCCTTCTGCAACATTTTATACGTTTCCGCAAACAAAATTTAATGCAAGTTCTCTGCTCAATTAATTCAGACATTTCAAAAATCACCGGTATCAATTTTAGAATCTCACAAAGCCAAGCGTAACTCAAACGCTAATGAATATTTTGACGTCAAATTTCACACAGATGTCAAGGACAGTGCCAGCAACCTAAAAAATAAAAAAATTGAAATTGCATAAGCCTCAGGAAATTTAAATTTAAAATTGCTTTTACTTTTTCCACAGTAGTATAACAAGTATATATTGCTGATAAAAGAGGGAAAAGTGGAGAACTTTTATGAAAACATTTTTTTTCTCAGTTTATTTATAAATGTAATATAACCGAAAATAATATGGATACTTTTATAAGGGCTATAAGTAAATACAATTTGTTGCGTTAGCTAGAGAGTTATTTGGATTATTTTCTAGTAAATACAACAAATAAAGTGGAATCATAAATATAAAAGCTATTATAACTTTAAAAAGAAAAACCTTTTAAAATCTTATTTTCAGAAGTTGTTTACGTTTTTTTAGGAATTAAATGAAAATCCTCTATTACCACCCTAAAAACTATCAATTGCACAGCTACAACTAATTCTCAAAAAGCTGAAATTTTGGCAGACTGCTTTCGGCAGCAGTTTCAGGAAAATAACATTAATGATCCTGAGAATAATAAAACAGTTTATGACTCTATCTCTAACTTTAACTCCATCCCTTTTGCTCCAAAAATTGTTAATACTAAAACTTCTACTATTATCGATTTCATCAGTGACTTAAAGATTAACAAAACCCCTGGTATGGATACTATTACAAATAAGATGCTGAAAAATCTTCCCTTAAAAGCTATTTTTAAAATTTGCCAAATTGATGACGCTGCCATTCATTATTCTTATTTCCCTGACTGTTAGAAAAGAGCTCGAATTTTGCCCATTCATAAGAAAGGTAAAGATCCAACTTCTCCTTCTAGCTACATGCCCATTTCTCTTCTTTCTTCATTAAGCAAATTAATAGAGAAGGTCATTTTGACTTATCGAAAAAATGAAACTAAACAAAAAAATCTTCTCATTCCCCAGCAATTTGGCTTTACTGAAAAATTATCTACAACGCATCAACTACTTAATCTCACTGAAACTGTTTCCGAGGGATTTTCCTGGAAATTAGATACTGCTGTGGTTTTCCTTGATGTAGCATAGGCATTTGATAGAGTTTGGGTCAATGGGTTAATCCATAAGTTAATTATTTTCAACTTTTCTCCTTTTCATATTAAAACTATTCAAAATTATCTTACTAATAGAACTTTTGTGGTCTCCATTGGTAACACAGATTCTTCTGTTCAAAAAATTCAGGCTGGTGTTCCCCAAGGTTCCCCTTGGACCATTTCTCTACAATCTTTACGTTAATGAGATTCCGCAAATTTATAATGTGAAAATCAGTCTTTTTGCAGATGATACAGGACTCCTCACTCAAGGTCGTAAACATTTTATCATTAGTAAAAACCTTCAGAATTATATTAATCATCTTGAACAATGGCTTATAAAATGGAAAATTCAATTAAACGTTGAGAAAACCGAAGCAGTACTATTCACGCGTAAAAGGGTTCTTAATACTCCTTCTATCAAAATTTATAATAATCATATTAATCGGGCTGGGCAAACTAAATATTTGGGTGTAATCTTAGATCGTAAATTAAATTATGCTCCTCACATTAACTATCTTAGGTATAAATTTAATAGATGCCTTCGTGTACTGTATCCACACATTTGTAGGAGATCTACTATGTCCTTGGAAAATAAAAAGCTCATTTATCTTATTTACTTGCGCCCAATACTTGCATATGCGAGTCCTATTTGGGGATCTACTGCTCCGTCGAATTTCGAGATCATAAAAAGACTTGAAAATAAATTCCTTCGTATGATTACAAATTGGCCTTGATTTTTTCGAAATGAGGATATCAGACATGCTCTTTCCCTCCCAAGTTTTAAACAATTTGTGTATAAAACTGCAAAAAAATTTTATAATTCCATTCCAAATATTAATAATTCCGTTTTGAATGATCTAAGCAACTATGTTTACGACATTTCTGATTTTAAAAATCGCAAAAGACCTCGCGCTGTTCTGAATATTATTCCTTAACGTTCCGATATCCTCCTTTCCGAATTACCATGCAGTTTCTCCACTGAGTCACAATTTCCTCTCCAATCGTTATTGTTTGTTTCTATTGTTTATCTTTTTTATTACCTACTTGAAATTATAATAATAATATTAAAAAAAGAATTATATATGCAGATTTTTTTTAAAATTAATTAATTAATAAAAATTTCGAATAATTAATTTTTAATAAATTAATAATATACTTATATTGCTTTTTTCTATTTAATCAATGGGCTTAAAGCTTAAGAAATTTCCTTCATTCACAAAGCAGGAGATAGAGATTGCTAAGCAACCAAGGTTCTCCATTAATTTGGCAAATCGTCGTCGTCGTCGAATTAAAGGAATTATTAAAACGAATTAAAGGATTTTATATTTCAGAAAAAATATTAATTTAAAAATATTAATATTAAAGAAGTATATATATATAATTCGAAACAGTTATAGAAGAAATGCTACTTACCGCATTCAAGAGATTAATGTAATATCTCCTAATTTGAATGTAATTACGGTCATGTCTGTTGTAATTTTTATGATCCACAAATAAGAGGATTTCAGGCCACACAGTCTTGCTTTTTGGTCTAGAAGACACTGTGTCCGACATTAGATGTATAATTGAATCTTTCAGGTAATCATTGGAAAATTTAAACTTGGGATCGGGTAGAGATCTTTCTTCGTTTCTACTGTGAATTTCTGAAAAAAATATATGATGAGTGAAAATTCCCTAGATTGGATTAAGAAGCAGAGAGAACTTCCTAAATGTATTCGGCAAAAGTTATTTTGGCAATTTTTATTTAGTGTTAATTGTGGTTGCTGTTTTTGAATGCCAACCTTTTTGACGTAAGTTATCTCCATTAGATCAGAAAAAGATGTAGTAGATTCAGCTTCACTCAGAGTAATCCATGAAGGATCTAACTGAATGAACATCCTTACAGCATGACGTCAGCCCGAAAGCGGTTGTCAAAGAAAGGATTGCATATTTTATCATTCTAAATTTAAAATTTTTACATTTTTGCACCCTTTAAAGAAGTTATATATACTTATATATAGTGCAGAATTCGAATTCAAGGGGAGTTGTCTGATGGATTATCCATTATAAATGGAGTTCGGCAACGTGATTCGCTTTCAGGCTTGCTTTTTAACATTGATTTAGAAAAGGTATTGAAAGATTAGGGTATAAACTTGAGAGGACATATTTTCTGCAAATCTATTCAGATTTTAGCATATGCTGACGATGTTGTAATCACTGCAAGATCTTTTGCAGCTTTGGAGAAAGCTTTTCAACTTTTTTGAATTGGCTGCAAAGGCTTTGCATCTAAACATAAATCAGGAAAAAACGAAATATATGCTTTTCTCAAGAAATATTTGTCAGGATACATCCAATATTAACTTAAGCACTTACGCTTTTAAATATGTGCTTAATTTTAAATAACTAGGATCAGAAATTAATTGTCAAAATAATATCTTACCTGAAATAAGTAACAGAATAGTATCTGCCAATAAGGCCTTTTATGGATTAAGGCATATATTTAAATCACAGTTCATATGCAGAAAAACAAAATTTTTGTTATGTAAAACCCTTATTAGATTATTGGTCAATGGCAATTCGTTCATTTTCTATTAATAACAATTCCAATTCATTTAGTAAATATATATATACAATATATAGTAAGATTAATATATGTGGCCGTATATGTAAATGAACTTGGACTTCGGCAAGATTTGATGAGGCCCATTTGGGTATATTTGAGCGGAAAAATTCAAGGACTATTCTTGGAGGTGTTAAGGAAAGTGATCGTTGGAGAAGACGGTGCAACGCAAAAATTTATAAATTCTATAAAGACCCAGATATTATAAAATTCATTAAGATCAATAGATTAAACGCGGCTGCTCATATATTTAAAATGAATGATTTAAACCTTGTAAAAGGGTCGTTTTGGCAAAGCAACGGGAACGAAGAGGAAGAGAATGACTCAAGTTGCGTTGGATAGACGCAGTTGAAAAAGATTTTGCCGTACTGAAGGTTAAGAATCGGGGGACCCTTGTCACCCAGAGGAATGCATCGAAATCTCTTCAAAGGAAAGCCTTGGCCCACTCTGGTCTGTAGTGTTATTGATGATGATGATATATATATAGTGTGGTTCCACGGTATATACCCACTTTGAAATAAGTATAATTAGATATGCGACTTATTTGGCGTGAATATATTTGCTTGGTATACGATCTCTCTACGACTGTCGGAACGAACGACTCTCAGGAGTCAAAATATTTGCTAAATGGATAGATGTCAAGCATTACACTAAAAAATCTCATAGAAATTGTAATAACTGTAGGAATGATAGAAATATGTCATATTTCTGAAGCATGCTGAGCAGATTGTAGAAGCAAAGGTCTTTGGACAGATTGTTAGTGAATGTCATATCTGGTAATCTTTAGAGACCAAGCAATGAAAAGGGACAGAAAAGATAAAAATAATTTTGGTAAATTTTCATTTATATATGCATTTCGTTTACCTCTTCGATATTTATGTATTTTATTGTTAAATATTTTTCAAATTATTATATACAACTGCATCAATTCATAATCTGACAGAAAAATAGCGCTTTTTTGTCATGGAAACTAATTAATAATTTTTCCTTTATTTAGTATGTGAAAAATTCGTTTAGCATACCCCAAGGATTTGGAACGGATTAAGGACATATACATCAGTACTACAGTATTTTTAGTTTTTCATTTTAATTTCTTTTCACTTTTTATTCTGTACTATTTCGGATTATTCTTTGAGTTATAAAGAAATTATTACTTCTTATTAACATTTATTTTAAAAAGAATTTTCAATAGATAATGCGAGAACATAATTATTAACATTAATTTTACTGATTCTATGAATCACAAACTTTCATAAGTTAATGTTATTTCAGAAGTTTATAAAAACCTATATTTTCATTTAGCGACATACAATTATCACTAACAAAAAAAAGTGATAGCTGTTATAAATTATAAAATTCTGGAATTTAAATCTATTTAATAGAATGAAACTTACTTGAGAGAGTTATTTCCTCATCATATTCAAAATCATTGTTTTCGTCGTCGTCGTATTCACTGTCATCATCTTCAAATTCACCAACATCATCGTCTTTATTGGAGTTGTCATCATTATATAATTTATTGATATCTTTCCACAGTGGATAACTATGGTATACGAAATGATAGCCGCTAGATATGACAGGCGATTGTGAGACATTAAATGAGGTTCCATCTGGTAAATATACGACTTCATCATAAAAATCTTGTTTTTCTAAGAAACTCTCATCTTCCATTGTCAAAAATTGGGCAGGCATGGGTTTGGTTATTAAATCTGCCCCAATAAGACCTTCCTGACGAAAAAACAAATAAACAAAAATCAATATTTTAGTTATAAAATGCGGTAATTCAATTATTTCCTTCTACAATTACATTTGCGAAGTGTATTATTTACTGGTTAAAAGTTGTATTACCAGTGACATAATGTATAAGAGCCTATTTTTTATTAACATTGCCAATCCAAATTCATCAGCTGACCATTTTCAACACAAAGCGCAATTAAATTGTTTAATCCATTTACTGAATTTGATGTGCTATTTTTTTTTCTTTATATTACCGACACATTAAAATCCTATTGTAACTTTTAATCACAGGATATTTGAATATATACGAGTTAAGTTATACGAGTAAGTTTCTTATGATTGTCCAATTTTTAAATATGAACTTTGTAAATGTAGAATAACATCACTTGTGCTTCATTAAATACTTTTTTTTACATAAAATCAATAAATTCATTTGATATTAAAATGGTCACTTTAACAATACCCAAATTTTTTTTCTGTCAATCGATCAGCCGGTTAGAAATGATATTAACAAAAAATCGTAGTTTAATGCATAAAACAAAAAACAGTCTTAGATTATATTTTGTGTTTCTTTTAATAACATGTAACTGTTCAAATTTTCTTATGCTTTTATCAAATTTATGACACATTCACAGAAAAAAAGTTGCTAATTTCAATACAATAATAATCAATAAAATGTTTTCAAGATGAAATTATAATTATATTTTGATTTTTTTTCTTTTGCACTCCGCTGGGCTTCAAATATAATTAATGGCCACTATGAACGGTCCACTTACGAATAATAAATGTAGAATATTGCCTTCCGTGCTAACTTTTAAGAATAACTATCCCACATTAACATTTTGTAAGGGAGAACACCGTAAAATGGTCGACTATCTATGTGACAACCTCAAATAGGCGTTCTAAATCGCTGTCGAGTCTCCTGGTGTCTGAAAAGAGAGACTGGAATGGAAGCAATTTTCCCAGCTAACTCACAATTCAGCAGATAACTCACTAACTCCTTCTGTTCTTGAGTTGTACAAGTTACCACTGGACACCAAGTCCAACATTGTTTGATTGTAGCAGATTTTGAGAAGATTTTTTTTTTCTGTTCTAATGCAGCTGGCAAACACTTAGACAGCTTGGTCTTGGAGGCCTTAAGGCAAGCGCTGCACAGACGTTACTCACTTTGCATGACCCAGGGGGCGCATGTAACTTGAAGATAAGCCACGGACGCGGAGTAACAATGCCCCCTCAACGCTCTGCGATCCTATGCGGACCGGGACCTACGGTTTAAAGTGGATTCCGAACCACTGCAAAAAAACCATGGCACCGCCGGGATTCGAACCCGAAACCTGTGGTACCGAGGGCCAGAGGGTTTTGAGAAGATAAATAAATAAATACCATTTCTAGCGTATCATCTTTTGTAAGTCGAATAGTGACAGCAGCCATGTTTTTCAAATCATGATACGTTTTGCCGGGGTTGGGATCCTGTAAGTGATTAATCATAAGTAAGATCTTCACATAAAACATTCATAAAAAATCTAAAAAAAAAAATATTCTTATAAAAATTTTAAAAGTAGTACAAAAAATGCTTTAAAATGTTTTGTTTTCCGACATAAATATTAAGAATCCATTTCTTTAATTGTTATAGTACTTTTAATCTTATGTTTATAAATAAAATTGATAGCATTCGTAATGTGTCATGAATAGTAATTTCAATTTCAATTCTTTGATTATTAAAATAATGAAATTATTTGATTAAAATATTTTATGAATTCTTTTTAAATTCTTGATTTTTAATTTAAAAGCTTCTACCACATAATTTTTAACATATTTAAGAAAAAAATCATTTATTTAAAAATCATTTTGAGAAAATTTAGTAAACAAATGCAAAATGCAAAAACGCATTTTTCTAAATGTTTCTTAATTTTTTTCTTAAGGCAACAATTCAAATTAATGTATTTATCATCTTTTTTTTTTTTTTTTTTTTTGAACAATTTTTTTGCATATAAAAAAACTCTTTTTATTATAAACTATTAAAATAAAATAAACTGAACAAATAATATTGTATAAATGCATCTGACATTTAATTTATATTTTAATAAATATTTTGTTAGATTTAAAAAATTAAAATTGGTTTAGTAGTAGTTTGTGTATTGAAAACAATAGGAAACACTCCTTTAAAAACAGATGTCCATTTGGTCCGTTCTGGTCATTGGTGGGATTCGAATCCTGGCGGGGGTTCGGAATCCACGTTAAACGGTCCTAATCCTGCGTCTAATTAGCCTAAAGTGTGCACAAAATGACCGTAGAGCGACAAACCAAACCTTCAAAAACACGCAATTGATTCATTATTTGTTATGACTTATCAGCATCGAATTCATAACATAAGCCTCAATTGAATTATTGTTTATTATTTATTATCTTTTGTATATTCATTATATAAAAAAATAATAATTTATCAATAATTTATGGGTTTGAAAGTGAATACGTTACTTACAACCCTATGTTAATGACTTACCCATTCACTATATTTCCGATTCACAAGATCGCATTTCACGTCAACTGCCCGAAGGCTAATAAGCGACCGCCCGCTGTGACCGAGGGCCATTTGGGCTGCCAACCCCCCATGGCGAGTGACACCTGTGTATTGTCCTTCTACCTTACTTTCCCTACCTCTTTGTCATTTCGACCTGCACGTGGTTGAAGGTGTGTCCTTGCGGTGGAAAAAGAATCCGTGAATAGAACGACTTTATGTTTAACTGCCGTTCCGATTTTTAGTATTCTGTTTGACAGGTTCGCTAAAATAGTTCGATGTCGAGAATCCGATCCGTTTTGAGTTCCGATGTAGTTTTCCGTCTTAATATTTTTTAATATATTAACGAAGAGGTTTTTTAGGGTTTTTTTTTTCAATTCCTTCTATTAGCTCATATTCAAATTTTCAATCTCTCATAAAATACTTTTTATTCAGCCACTCAAGTTCAAATGCATTTTTTTTTTTTTTTTTTTTTTTAGTAGATGACACTGGATGTTAATACAGTTTTTTCAAATGTTAATTCATTAATTAAATTTAATTAATTAATTTTAATCTTTTTTAGATTTTAGTTGCATGTATCTACCAATAGATGGCGCCAGATAAACTTAAAAAAATGAATGGAAATCATTTATAAAGGACTTTCTGCAATAGAGTGAAAAAAAAAGTTGGAATTGATTAAAAATTTTTTTTATATTACTTGTTTTTTTTTTCTAATGCTGCTGGCAAACACTCTACACTCTAATGCTACTGGCACCGTTGTGTTTGCTGCCTTAAGGCAAGCGCTGCACCGATGCTAGTCACTTAACACTATCCAGAGAGTGCGTGTAGCTTGTAGATAATCAACAGACGCGGAGTAACAATACTCCCGCAACGCTCTACGATCCTGTTAGACCGGGATCTACGGTTTAAAGTGGATTCTAAACCACTACAAACATCCATGACTGCAGGACTTGAAACCGAGGCCCAGAGCGCTAGCCACTCGACCATTCAGGCCCATATATTTAATAAAGTACTGCTTCAAATCTTTACATTTAGAACATTATTAACCTCAATTTATTATTAACAATTTTCTTTAAATTGAAGAACTTACAGGATATATATATATATATATATTCGTGATTTATATCTTAAATTGCATGCAGTTTTTTTTAAAAGAAAAATAGGTCAAAATAATATTAAAAAAAAACAAGGCATTTAGAATCTGAGATGGTAAATAAGTAGTGACTATGGTAAAAACATTGAACAGTGGACATATTGTTTGGATTTAAAATGAATTTAAATAAAACTATCGCTCATTTACACGTGCTCTCTTAATATATCAGTCGCCTGCAGTGACATATAAATGAGAGGTTACTGAATGTTTAGATCAGTTAATAGGTAACATTTTCAGAATCTAAGTATAAATCTGTACTTTAGATTTTTATATTAAAAGCTGAAATAAAGGAGTTTTATGCATAACAGAAAGAAGATTTACCTCGTGCAATGCATCTATATCTTCGATTCTTCCCCCCCTTGCTCGGTACATCTTCATGTATTGCAGTTGGTCATCAAAATCAGTATTGCGTTCCAACTGCAGGAAATACTGATTTTCTAAAGCAGTGAAAAGAACATTTTTGATAATTTTGTCGTCGTTTCTTTCTCTCCAAATCATTCGTACTCGAACCAACTCGTAGTCTGGAACTGTAAAAAGAAGTTAAAAAAAAACATATTTTAAATTTTACAAAGAAGGAATTAAATGATAAAGGGTAAAACATTGGTAAACTTTAATTAACAGGGTGACAGCGGCATCAGGTATATTGCCAATTTACAAAGTGAAGTCGAACAGAAAGTTTCCATGTATATGTCGAAGTGGAACGCTATAATAATTTAAGCCTGAGAACGATCGTGCGGGTGAGGCATTTTAGAAATTATTTCATGGAAAAGCTTAACCCGCTCGATCATGCTGGATAGATTATTTATTATTTGATTATTTATTATAGATTATTTTAATTATTTTTTTTTACTATTATTGGAGTCAAAGTCTACTAAAAAATTTAAAAAAAAGTATATTCTAAATATAAACAAGTAATATAAAAAAAAAAAAAAAAAAAAAAAAAAAGTCAATTCCTTTTTTTTTTCACTCTATTGCAGAAAATCTTTTATAAATAATTTTCAAATAATTTCATTTTTTTAAGTTTATCTGGTGCCATCTATTGGTAGATATATGCAACTTAAATCTAAAAAAAACTAAAATTAATTAATTAAATTTAATTAACGAATTAATATTTGAAAAACTGTATTAACGTGTCATCTATTACAAGTTAAAAAAAAGTGTATTAGAACTTGAGTGGATGAATAAAAAGTATTGTATGAACGACTGAAAATTTGAACAAGATATATATATAGGGAGAGTGTGAGCTAATAGAAGGAATTGAAAAAATTACAGGTCTGAAAGGAATAAATCTGAATGCAGCAATGTTTTTCAGTTAGGCCCGAGAATAGGTCAGGGAAAGTGCAAACCCTCAAATGCCACCCCTGAGAAATTCATTCAAAAATGTTGCAGGTGCAATATAATAGATCCCCCTACATATGCTAACACTGAATGTGCTGTATGTCACCCTATCTATTGGCAAAGGACTTCACATCAAAACAATTGTTCTTCGGAGGGTAGGGGATAAATCCAACAGTCAAAAGTTTGTAGTAGAAATACGAATTCATTATGGATTGTTGTCTTTCAAGGCCAAGTATTTTGACTTTTATTTTTTTTTTTGATGTTCATCAACAAGTTAAATGTTTCATTTATGGATTACAGCAAGCAGTCAACATATGTATGAAGGATGAATGCTACCTTCTTTGAGTACTTTTAGAGCTTAATTATTCCAAATTGCATACTTCATCCTCGTTTCTGAACACAATTACACTGTTAGCGAAATTAGATCTTTCTACATGATACCACAGGTTACCATTGAACCACAGGTTGAGCATCCGCTTCAAGTCATTTGCCAATAAACTAGTAAATTCAACTTATTGAATTTTCTAGTAGGGGTCTCTTACAATGAAACTGTAGTGAATGCACCCCAAACTGTTTGAAGGAACGAATGCCATCCTATTCCCACTATGGAACGAACATCCCCAAGGATGACATTAAGGTTTAAATAATTTTTTTTGCAAATGCTGTACAAAATTGCAAAGAAAAAATTTTAAAATTCATTACCAATCGATAGTATTTGTGTTAAGAAAAGTTATTGATAGGCCAATATGGCTGAATCACACATTGTGGCTTTAAAATAAAGTATAGCAAATTTCAGTTATCTAAAACCTCTGTTTTCAAAAATGCAGATTAACCCAAAAATAACAGAAAATGCAAACGCATCATTATATAATAATTAAATGTTAAAGCTAAAATACAAAAAGATAACTATTTTTAATCTTTAAGTACTAACAATTAATTCTTCTGAATTATTTAAATGATCTTTTTGTCCCTGCCCTCGTGTTCTGATAGATTTTCTTTCAATGTTCTAATCAAGTTCCAATCCAATGATAGTTTCACAAAGTTTTTTTTTTTTCGTCTGACCAGGACACTTTTTGTCTTCCGTATTATCAAAATCACAATCTTTGAATTAATTAAACCATTTTTGAAAAGTTTTTTTTCAGTTTGCTCATGTTCTCCGTAAACTTTTACAAGAACACAATGGGCTTCAACTTCCTCTTTTTTTTCCAATTAAAACAGAAATTAAAGCATACCATAGTTATTTTTAGTACAATATATTTGATATAAACAGAACAAAATTAAAAAAAAAAAAAAAAAAAAAAAAAAAAAAAAAAAAGTTACAACAAAACTAAAAAAAAAAAAAAAAATTCCACACTTCAATGAAATGGCATCTTCTAAATATCAAATTGATAATTGTATGACATGAATAATTATAAATTTTATTCATTGAGTACTAATAGTAACACGACAGAAAACTAATCGAATAAAGCACTTATTATAAATAAAGTTAATTCACATTTCTATTAAAAGAATATTAGCATATTGTAAAAAGATGAAAAAATCATTGTTTACCTCGTTCAATAGAGTTCACTGTAAAGATTTCATTTAGTTGCTTATTACTCATTCGCCGATGGACCTAAAAAGAAGGAAAAAAAACAATTAATGGCTTCTGCTGTCCATCACAAGATAATAGCAATTTCAAAGATCTAAATGTAATCGAAAAAATTATTGAATACATTGAGCTTCAAAAAGGAACTACATCTCCAATTCTGATGTCACATATATTGACGTAATATATGTGTCATCATATATTAAGTTGTTAACATAAATCATCGTTGATATATATGACGTAATAGCAACAAGAAAAAGTTTTATCAACCCCCAAACAAAACAAAAAATATATCTTGTTTTCCTTAAAAGATGAATTTCATTCCTTATGCTTATGAAAGCACAGGAAGTATACTTTATTTTTTAACCAAGGATAGCGTGGTCCATATTAACTCCGGATAATTGTGGCTCCGCTGCTATATTGAAATTTGAGGAATGAAATTGATGCCCTGAGCGTAAGTTGATGATGATAAAACGGAAGATTACAGACGGAGTTACAAAACCCTTTTTTAACAAGACTGGGGATTGGAATTAAGTTAAGTCAATTGACTATGCTATTATTATATTGATTGACGTCGATCAACACTTAGGAGGGGAAAGCGTAGGAATCCTTCCTTAGAAAGACACCTGGCTCACAGTAGAAGTTAAACCTCCATTCACAGCACTTCCCCAGGTGTTCCGAAAACCAGTTTTTGGAATCAATGATGACACTCCAAGAAGTTACCACCATAAAACTTAACATCATTTAAAGTTGCTGAATGTTAATATTTGTATTGCCAGAACGAGAAAAATTTCAGTTTGAAAAAAAAAAAAGGAAATTCAATATTATCTGTGAGAAAAGGTAGAAAACTCTATGAAACATACTTTTGATGCTTCAAATTTAGGCTTCCATGTTGGTTGAAAGTATGAGAATCGTCGTTGATGTGAAAACAATAAATAAACAACAAAATTATATGTATATGGTTTTTTTAATTTTATTAATCGTTTAATTTGATTATAAGAATGGTCTGATAAAAACTTTGACGAGTGGATAAATCAAGAATAGTTATTAGATGAACTGGCTGGAATTAGTTAAAAAATGCCGCATCGTATAGGTTTGGTTTGGTTTATCGATCTACGGTCATTTTGTGCACACTTTAGGCTAATTAGACCGGGACCTACAGTTTAACGTGGATTCCGAACCACTAACAAACATCCATGCCACCTCCAGCCTGAAGCATGTGGCACCAAAGGCCAGAGTGCTAGCCAATTGGCCATCAGGCCGCACATCATATAGGTGAAAACTAGAAAAACGCCGATCATGTCAATACAAGATGATTGCATAGTGCATGCTTGTTGTAATCACAATAGAGTTTCCTAGTTTCTGAAACATGCAACGTACACCAACCAACCTTCTTTTACGCCTACTGTTAATATTACCACTAAGCCATGAATCGAATACTACTGGTATTAGTGAAAACTTATATTGCAGGAAATGGAAATAGTATCATCCTGAATTTTGATAAAAAGAGTTGATTTATTAGAATTTTTATTTAACTACTAATAATTATTAACTGTTATTTGAAAATAACAGTTAATCACTTAACATATAATACACTCTTTGCAGATTCGGTTGCTCAGTTTGTATCCACAATTTAAATCAAACTTATATGTCCTGCTGCCCTCTTTCCAGAAAAAAGAATTATTCAGCTCCCCCCTTTCATTAATTTCTAACATTATATATGGGAATTAAATTTCCTAGAAACTTTTTTAACCTGGCATAACCTCTACTGCTCGGCATGTAGCCAGAACTAAAGATCAGGGGCGGGAAGTCGACCAAAAAATTTTCGACTCCTGACTCTCCACTTTTGAGTCGGACTTTCATGCCGACTCTAGAGTTTCTCTCTCGAGTCTCTTTATTTATTTATTTAATCTTTACCAATGAATTTAGAAAAATTCGAGAAATAAATTTAATGAATTCTTTCGATAGCAACATGAATTTATTTTTAAAAAATAGGATAGCCTAGTTATAATAATTTAAGCAAATTATAAATCTTTTCTACTTACTTGCGGTTTCCAAGGCGGTGCGCCATTTGCAAAGATGAACAGATTCACAGAAAACAGCAAAGATGAAAAGATATTCATATCTTCTTCAACAAATATCTACACACAGATGTACAGCAGTTGTTCTAAGACTAATCTAAACTACATAAAAAATTAATTAATTGTGAACGAATGATACAATTTTAATAAAAATATATAATTCCAATATAATGATGAAAATATGAAAAATATGGAATAGTGTTCAATATAATTAATTTATATAATAATGATTTTATAATATAAATTAATAAAGTTTATAATATACAGTATACTACATAAGGAAACATCTAATATAGATACTATTTTGATACCATAAATTAGAAAAATATACATACAAAATAATGTTTAAATGTTCATATGTATATTATTTTTCACAAACTAATGAGCTTTTCTTTAATTGCGGTATGGAATTTCGGCAATTTTTTTTTTTACTAAACTTAAATGTAAAACAGAATATTTCATCATTTCTGAAATTATAACCAATTTATTGAAATTCCTGATGTATATTGCATATTTTCCATGATCTATGTTACCAATATAATGTGAATCATGATAAAGTCGAAACAAAATTTATGAAATTTTAATATATCTTAGCAATTCAAGATTCCTTTTGCAGCCTTTTTTTTTATAAAATCAAATATTATATCCCAAACAAAAATATCATGAAAAGATACTAAGAATCCTATAAAAGCAGTTAAAATATAACATTAGTCATTCATTCTTTTTTGCATTTCCTCTCCTTCTCTTTTAAATATCTATATATATATATATATCTTTGAAATATTTATTGGATAATTTAAACTCCAAAATAGAAAATGCATGACATATATATATAAATAATATCATGCATTTTCTATTCAATCTTAACTGTTATCTATTCTATAAAATATAGAATAGATAACAGTTAAGATTTAAATATTTTTTTGACTGTACAGAACATATGTTATAAATTTCATTTTTTTTAATTAACATGAAATCAAATTTATAGTAAAACCAATAACTAGATTAATTAACGAATTCACTGTATTTTATACTATAGATTAATTAATCCATAATGTAACATTAAATATGAATAGTATTAGTTTATATTTCCAATTTCCAACATATTTATAAATTCCAACATAATTATGAAATTTTTTCTTGAAATAAAAAGTTAAATTTAAAAAAAAATACCAAATATATATCTGATTTATAAAAATAGAATATTATGCACGTGCTTTGAAGGTGATATCTTAGATGATAATGATACAATGTTAATTACAAATTGTAATTAATTATTAATATCTTTGATAATTTAATTGCCATCAGAAATATTTACTTTCATCAGTTTCACAACAAAAATATTTAAGTAAATTATCAACATAACAACAATATTCAAAACAATTCGTTCAACAACAACAAACTTCATAATCATTATTTCTTCCACAAAATTTATTATTTTTAGTCGCTTTAATTATACAAATTATTGTATTTAAAAATGATGAAAATCAATTTTCAAAATGGACGAAAAATCATTTGGATGAAAATCAATTTTCAAAATGGAAATAAATCATTTGGATGAAAATCAATTTTCAGCACGGACGAAAATCATTTGGATGAAAATCAATTTTTTAAATAGGACAAAAATCATTTGGATGAAAATCAATTTTCAAAATGGAAGAAAATCAATTTTCAAGATAATTTTAGCCAATAAATTAAAAGCGATCGCATTACTGTATTTTACTTCGTCAGCAACCAATTGACCAATCTATAAAATACATTCGGACTATAAGATAAAATAAACAAGAAATTTACATGAAACTGTAATAAAATACTCACTAATTCTATCTTTATGAACTTCCAAATATCACTGAAATTGGCGTAGATGTTATCTGAAAGCGCTGAAGTCAAATGTGCAACTGAGCTCCTCCAACTGCCCTGTAAGAACTTTTCACTCCACGTGCGCGAAAACTACACCCCAAATACAAGTGTTCCATTCCCTGGGTTGGTCCACAACAACGATTGGTTACCACATTCTGGACCCTTAAGCGTAGAATTCACAAAAGCGACTTTATTTATTATACACTGTGTACCTTTAAGGTCTTAAATTGATGGATTGCCACCTGTCCTATGGGCAGCTTTACAATCATTAGGAGTTAAAAAGAGGAGGGTAGATGGTTATTCAGATGTTTCGCGCCTTCAAAAGAGATACTGCTTCTTAAAAGATAAAGAATGTGCCTTTTAGAAATTTGCACCTTTTGCGTATTCATCGTTACGACCCACACGTTCAGCAATCCGAATTTTTAATCTCAAATTAGTATTCTTGACATCGACAACTGGACCCTAATTGTATCGAATTTTTAAATTTAAATTCTTTTGTTTATTAATTTTAAACTGTTTATTTTTTATCTTACTTTTATTTATTTTTAGTATTTTTTCATTTTTTTAGAGTATCATTTTTTAAATATTTAGAAACGTCATTTTTATCATATACTAACATTAAGCAGTCATTTATTAATTATAAATTTTTATACGAATTAAGATGAGGAGGTTAAGGGGTCTATCCCCAATGATACTCCATAATCGGTACGCCATTTGCCAGTTGTCAGCATGTTTTGCGAAGAGTTACGTTGAACAAGTGGAGTAATGCACTCTTTTACGTGGATTTTATTTCGTATAAATACTTTACTGTTAGAATTAAATGATTACATTTGGATCTAAATAAAAAACATTTTGGCCAAAATTAATTACAATACTTTTTTCAATTCCTACTATTAGCTCACACTCCTCCTATATATATTTTATTCAAATTTTCAATCGTTCAAAAAATACTCTTTATTCATCCACTCAAGTTCAAATACATTTTTTTGAACTTGTAGTGGATGACACTGAATATTAACACAGTTTTTAAAAATATTAATTCATTAATTAAATTTAATTAATTAATTTTAGTTTTTTTAGATTTAAGTTGCATGTATCTACCAGTAGATGGCCCAGATATAACAGAAAATTTCCACTTTATTTATAAAAGACTTTCTGTAATATAGTGGAAAAAAAGTAGGAATTGACTTAATTTTTTTTTTTATATTGCTTGTTTATGGTATAATTTTTAAGTGAGAACTATGTAAATGACTGATATTTTCATTTTTCTCTGAAATATTTTACAATCATCATTTTATATATTTATTTTCAAATTATGTAATTTCGGTTTAAATCTTTTTTTTTAATCATTTTAAGCATTTGAAACTATTTTTTTTTTAAATATTACAAAAGCCACTATTACTTATTAAATTAGGTGTGATATGAGGTAAAATATATTATATTTGCTTGTTGAAAATTACAAAAATTTGCATTCATGTTGGTAACAACGCATGTTAGAAGTTTGAAAGATTATTATTATTATAAAATTAAATGAATTTTAATTATTACTATTGCTTTATGTTACATCCACTTTCGGATGACAAAGGGAAAATGTGATATAATGGATGATGTTTAGTTTCTTATTTTTAATTAAATTTTTAACAATAAAAATATGGAAGTTGAAATATTTATTTAAAAGTAAGATACAGTTTTAGTTAATAAAATTTGAAATAGAAAACTACTGTTGCTTGCTATACATTAAACATACAGGAAAAAAAAGAATTAATTTTCAGCACATTAACATACATGTGCTGAAAATTAATTCTTTTTTTTCCTTCAATTTATGTTTAAGAATTTTAAGTAAACATTCAGTCAATACTGTACTGTAAAATGTACTGTAAAATGCAATGATTGAATTTTATTTATATAATAGTTAATGATATTTCATAAACAGTAGATACTTTTACTACCTTAACAACTATTGTTTTCTTTCCTGGTAAATACTTGTTATAGTGAAGAACTACTGTATTTTTTTATTATTATGTATAAAAGCATTTCTTTAATTTTTTAATTTAATTTGTTATAAAATTTTATTAAAATTTTTTCACATTAAATTAATTCATTTTTAAATTTTTAAAAAATTTTAGCGGGATTTTGTCTTTTAAACAAGTTAAAACTTTTATGAAAAGAATCAAGTATTTGAAATAAACTTCACTCCATGTCGAGCAAATTCATGAAATTACTTCAATACGTATTAAATATTATTCAGTATTAAGAATTTTTTTTTTTATAATATTGCACATTTTATATGTTCTTAATTTGGAATCAAAACAAATATAAAATATTCATTGAAAATAAATTACAATCTACATTTAGGTGTTAAAGTAGATCTATCTCCTCGTAGTGCACTTTTGGCAATGTTTGATACTGCCAAATGATCTACAAACACGATCTTCACACTTGAGATCTATTTTTAAAGTTCTGCAGTGGAACGCAGGTGGTTTGACCCATTAGCATCGGTGGCATTGCTACGGCTTTTCTGTGTTCACAATTGTCTCTGCTTCCAAACCTGCTTCCTGTCTTGTCTTCCTTCCTCTGTTCCTGCTTCCTTTGTTCTGTCTTCTTATTATATGCTTCCAAAGAGTGCTTGATATAGAGTGGATGCTGGAATTTAAACTGATAACACAACACAATAGTTACCATTGCATCAGACTGCATCAAACCATTGAAGAACAGAATTTCTCATGACAGGAAGAAGCGACCTTCTAAGGTAAGGAGTTGGTGATCGGCTAACGTTCTTCGGGTGAACTGCTCCCTCCCCATCAACAGAACCTTTTAGAAAAACCGATTTTCCACTTTTGCAGTCAAACATTTTGTATTGAAAAGTTTACGGCTTGCGGGTTTGGAGTTCTCTGTTCTGTGAACTTGAAATCGGACATAAGTGAAACGTCTACGAATCTTTACATACAGAAGTTTAGTATTTATACGCTCTCAAGCAATGAATTGGGTCACAGAAGAATACGAATTTTACAAATCATTCCATAGAAAAGACCCACGGCTAAGGTGATTTTCAAACCAATTGGCGGTATTTCTTTTATCCTACATGACAAGGCTTCCCCACCCTATGCCAGAGGACATCTTGTGCCCGACTATGATTGTACTGTTCTCGCTGCAATGCTACCATGAGACCACGAAAAAGAATTTATTTAAGTTCTGAATAGTATATTCTGTATAATTTTTCTGTATACTTCATAATTAATTAGATAAATACATTGTTAAAAAAAATTAAAGGATATTGCAATTTTTCTGTGAAAAATTTAATCGGAATTTTTATCATCAAAATGAAAAAATGGTGTTAAAAAGGCAAATTTTCAAACGTTGGTAAATCTGTAAATGTGTAAATTGTGTATGGGACGGCCACGTGTGTGCGATGACTAATGAAAATGAGCTCTCAGCACTCTTAAAGTGTACAGTTTTAATGAAAACCGTAAAAATGAATCTTGTTAGTTTTATATGGCGTCTGAACACCCAGGGGCCTCATCACTGGTAGAACTATGACTACAAAGAAATTGACTTAAGGAAAAATTGCCCAGAATAATAGTACATTTAACTAAAAAGAAAAAGTTTAAACAAAAACAGATAGAAACATCAAAAAAGTAAAAAGAAAAATAAATTCAAACTTTAAACTAAAAAAAATTCAATTTTAAAATAAAAATTAAAGCTTTACTTGGTGATGTTACATATACTAATGAAACAAGATCCTTTTTAAGAAACAGTAATTAGAATTGTAAGTAGAGGCAGCCGAAAAAGTCTACATGAATATGTTGAGTTCCCTCGTTCAATCTCCAACCAACCTCTCTTGTTTGAAAAGCGGAACTCGCTAACTACTTGGCTATGCGGTCCCTATATTTTATTGTATTATTTATGGAGATTAAAGGTTTTTTTAATATGTTACATATTATTTCTTGATTGTTAATTCAACCTATATAAGCTGGTGGAATAGCTGCAACCGTTATTCATCCTCGTATTACCCTGCTTATTTTTTTTTTTTAATATAGTGTGATAGATACACTTTAGTTTTTAATCATTTACGACAGTGAAGTTCGATATATTGTTCAAAATGTTGGATTTAATTAAATCTCTATTGCTGTTATTCAATTTCATAATTTTCGTAAATGCCGCTACATTGTACACTTTTTCCAGACCGGTAAGTTTATTGATGGTCAAAACCGTACAATTAATGTGTTTCATACTACTCATACGCATCATTTTCGCAAAATATGTACAATTTGCAGTACACTGAAGAAAATTAAACAAATTCTCACTTAAGCATAACGTTAATATTTAATAAATCAGTGTTTTCTTAATTTAAGTTGAAAGATTCAAGAAAACTTCAGTTGTGATTTGTTTTTTGTAATTCCAATGAAAATTGTGATATTTAAGAGTTGCAAACTATTGATTTTTTAGAAACTTGGCATGGTTTTGACTTTTAAGATTCACTGTAAAAGAAATCTGAAGGACATCAATTATTTAATATCAATCGTAATTGGAGAATCCTAACCTAATTTATAAGTAACAAAATATACTAATCAGTTATGTATTAACAAAACTAGTAATATACTAGAGAGAAATTAGTGTGTCTTAAGCCCAAACTTTAATGCAACATTATTTTCAAATTTTAATGTTTTAAATTTATCATCAAAAATTCTATCATGGAAACTGTATTCGTGGCATGTTGGGATTGCTATTTAAAATCTTTTTAAGCATTACTTTAACGCCTTTTTACTAAAGAAGCAACGATTTAAGAAGCTTATTTCATTCTACACTAAAGAAAAATTATACACTACTTAAAACTTTACATTGTTGACATACAGTACAATCTATAAACGAGATTCGTACACGAAATAAGCCTAGTAATTCTTGTAAGTAAAGATTTTTCTAAAAAATTGTTCCACAAAAATGTGGATTAAAAAGGGGGATTTTTACTAATTTTAAATGCGTAATTTCAGTAAAACTTTAAAAGAAAAATGACATTAAGTTCTAATTTCAAACCATTTATTTTAATTTGCATGTGTGAATAAATTTATTTTTATTACAGATTCACATGCAAATGAGTGTATCGCAACTGCAGAATATATTTGGCGTAGATTCTTACGAAAAAGGTCAGTAAAAATTTAATTTTGCATGAAGTGTTATATAAATTATCATACTTTTCTTACAAACCTATACATTATGCAGATGATTATAATAAATATTCAATATGGGATTAGGGTTATTGTATGTATTTATGAAATAGTCTTAGAAATGATTTGTTAAACAAACATTTCGATTTGTACCTTTGTTTGATTCAAAACATGAACTTTGATCCAATGTTGGATGCAACGATAGTGATGTTATCGAAACCATATCATCAGTCGTGTTAATAATTGGGAGTTGAACATTAGCTGAATTTGCCAACCTATTAATAAATTTCACCCGATCCATTTTAGTGATTGGATAGCATGGAGGAATTTAGTATATTTAAGATTTAAATAGGATTATGATCTGAACTAATTTCTGGTAACTATAAAACTTCAAACGGATATGAAAAGTCTTTTGATTACAACGAGAACAGTCGTGGAGGCACAGCCATATCCAAAACGCATGAGTGGGAGGTTCTAAAATGTCTATAGTAGTGAGCAAAGGATTGTCTATAGTGTTGCGTTAATCTTCACATACATTGGGTCAAAGTCGAATTAAATTTTCTAAATTTATTGTAAAAAGAACATTATCTATAGAAGATGGGGAAATGCATAAAAACAATAAACGGCACCTGGTTTCGAATATTTAGAAAGATGATTGTAGCTTGGAAATTTAAGATGGCGACGGAATGTGTCAGATATTTCTAGAAGGAAAGCTTAGTTTAATAAACACCGCAAGAAACTTTGCGAGTTAAATAATTAGAAACTTATTACAAGTGCACTAACAATGATCGGCTAATTTATTACTTGCGTATCCGAATTCGATTATTTATGTACTGACATAACTCTGAAAATTTGGAATCTGTTATCTAATCGATTTCAAATTTTGTATACCGTTTTCAGTACCAGAATACGAAGTTGTTATACTAAGATCGACGAAAGAAGGCGCCTTGTACAATGAAGTGAAAAGCTTCAACTTGACTGTTTTTGGACGAGACATCGCCCTCCGATTGGAGCCAAACACCTTTGTCAACGACAGACTCGGCAGCATGAAAGTGTATAAAGCAAATATAAACGACAACGACTTGCAATTTATTGAAGTTGTACATCAAGTGAGTGTCGTATTTTCGATCCAAACAAAATAAATGTCATTATGGGGAAACTTGTTAACTTTTACAATTCCAAATGCTTCTTTTAGTGTGTAGATATTTTAGTTTTTGTCTAAAAATGCATTCTTTCTTAATCAACTTAATTTATGGACGATCAAACATGGCTTGATTTTAGAATTTCCATAAACGCATTTCGTAAACTATTTACAATCCTACGCGTTTGGAATTTCCTTTTTTAGTTTGCTTTAAATTAAACGCGAATGCAACACCAACTGTTTAAGCTGTGATTTAAAATTGTGCACAAGTTAAATATATTGTTCCCGGATCACTTGTCAAGGAACATCTGAAAATGAAAGTTCCAGTTTTTCAAAAATAATGAAACGATATAAAAGGATACAAATAATTAAAACAATGTAAAAATAATGTATTGTAAGTTAAAGCTTGTGAAGTCAGTTATTCCGCAAGTAAAAAAATCTTTTTTGGATTTAAAAGTGTAAACATTCTCCAATTGTATTGCTTAATTTGTCTTTCGATCCATCAATAAGTTTCTTGGTGAATTAATCTTAAATCTATATATTTATCAAAAAAAATTATTTTATTTGAAGAGTTTATTAATTGGGAAATTAAACTTCAATCATACTAAATACTATGCTTTTTAGATAAAAAAAAATAATTTGATTAATCAAAGCTGGATAAATAGCATGGTACAATATGCTCTACTCCAATGCAGGGTACCTGATGATCGAGTTGCTAGTGCTCTGTCGTTCTGTATCGCAGCTTTCGGTCTCAAATCTCTGCTGCGCAATGAATGTTTGCAATGGTTCAGAATCTCCTTTTTAACCATAAGTCTAGGTCTAATTATCTTTCGTATGCAGAAAAATATGATCGTTGAGGTAACCAAATAAACTCTAATGCAAATAGCATGATATTTGCTTTTTATAATTCTAATTTTATTTTATCAAGTACACAAATCACTCTGTAATGCAATGCTGATAAGATTTTATTTTAAATTTTTGAATTGTTGCAACTGTTGTATGGAATATAAGCAAATCTACTTTTTCTTGGTTCTCTCATTAAACTCTACTTCAGATCTTATTTAAGAGTTTTAAGTAATTCTCACTTGAAGCATGTCGAGAACGACTAGCGTTTAAACATTTCAATTTTGAATTCGCAAGTACTGTCGTTTCTGTTGCTTATTTTCAGTAAGATAAAGATGTTGTCATCGTGCGAGTCCCTCGCAGCTATACTTTAAACCACTTGAAAGTTTCATTTAAGTAGATCATTCGCGAATGACTATATACAAAGTTTTCATAGAACTTGAGCGAAAAAACCTATTCTCTTTACAGTAAGACATCGGAACTATTCTTTTTAAAATGTTGAACAAGAGGTCATTGTTATATAAAAAGGTGATAAATTTTTATGCTGGTAAAAATCTGCAACATTTGCAATTTGTAAGGAAGTGACAAATATTTGAATTTCTATTGCTTGTTGAAGAGTTTTTTTTACAAAAAAAAAATTAACGTATAAAGAGATTGTAATATTTGAGTGTTTTTTGTATGGCTTAAAATTTTTTTTAAGAGATTAACATAATAATTATTAACTTAATTTTATTTGCAGTATTTTCCATGGGAAAAATCTTTCCAAATATACGAGGATGTAGCAAAACTGGCAAGTGTTTCCATACAGAGCGGAGAAGATGAAGAAATGCAAATGGTACGAACCTAATTTTCAATAATACATTAGATAATAATAAATAATACATGAATAATAAAATTTAGCTTTCATTGCCTTTTTATTCATAACGTTTGATTTCTAGCTCAATTCACTATAGCGTTCTAAATACAAAGCTGCTAATTTAAGGTTTTACGAAAAATGACCAGAAAATGACTAAAATGACATGCCACGAGTAAAATTTCTTCAAACGTTAATTTTATAATCTGTGATTATATTATAAAGGAAATCCAAAATGCTGACTTATACCAGTTTTTTATAATTAATTTGTAAATGAACATAATGAAGTTTCAACTTTCAGTAGAAATTTTTCTTTCTTTTCATCAAATACAGCGTATAAAATCTTGTATAAAGTGATGTTTTTCCAAATACGAATTTAAAAAATCTAAATTCGAACAAAATGTAGATATTAAGTATTTAAATCAATACGAAAGTTCTTGTTCCAGCATGGGTTTTCCAAAGTAAACTTATCTAATAATACAATATTATACATAATTAGAAAAATTAATTTATATTACTAATTAGCTAATCTAGATTCCACATTAGAAATATTGAATATCTTCATTCAATTCTAATGTTCTTCATTCTCGTCTTCAATAATGTTCTAATCTGTAGAATCCTTTATTCGTTAGGTGTGGTAACAACCGTATTTCTTTAAGATAATTAGATGCATCTTTATTAACTGTATCCCTTTCAGGAAGGAAGTATTGGTGACCTAATCATAAAGCCCGTTCCAACTGGCTTGGTTATTGATGAAAACGTCAGTGTAGTTGAAGTACTCCTTGGTGATGCGAACCATACACAAAGAACTAAAGTAAATGATTCGAGTACCACAGAATTTTCTACTTCTAAAGGTTCTGCTCATTTAATATACAAGGGTCAAATCTTGAAGCCTGACACTGATGTATTGGGTAAGACTTTTTTATCAAATATATAAAGCAAATTTGAGTAACTTTTGGGTTTTCGAATGCTATTATTAGTATTGGTATTGGCTTGATTTATAACGCTGGCATTTTTTCCATGGTTGCTGATTAGCGCACAGTTTAAGTACATCAATATTATAACTAACCTCATGGTAAGAACTTTCTTGTACCAAAATTGCTTACTTTTTTAATTATGGATAGAACTTTGACGTTTCAATAGCCTTATGTTAGTGTTATAATACTCTTGTTTATCTATTTTAGATTATTTGAGACATTTCATAAAAAAAAGCGAATAAAGGATATAATGGAATAAAGGACTTATGGAATTTTTATGAATATTATGAATTATTTTTATGAATTTTTATGAATTTTTTCTTTTCATGAATATTAAAGGATCAATATAATGCGAATAAAGGACTAAAATAGCCGAGTGGCTAGCGCTCTGGCCTTCGGTAACATAGGTTTCGGGTTCGAGCCCCGGCGGTGCCATGGATGTTTGTAGTGGTTCGGAATCCACTTTAAACTGTAGGTCTCAGTCTAACATGACTGCAGGGTGTTGGGCGTAGGGCTGACAACCCTACCCTGTAAAATGAAGACATGTTTCGAAATCTACCAGTAGGCAGACGGTCTTGGTCCACCATAGGGCTGTTGCGCCAATCATGATGAAAAGACTAAAATTATATTAAAAAAATAACTGGCGTATGTTTCATGGCTTAAATCACTCAATGGTTTTGCCTATTAAGATTCTTTTATCTGGTAAATTGCCTTGGACTCTACTTTTTCGTTATGATTCAACTTTAACTTTCTAAGCATTTTGCTATATATTTGCTCAGACAATTTTGGGATAGAACGCCAATAGCACTTCATATTGTTCACGAATTCAGTTGCATTTGATTTTCCATCTTTGAGCTCTGATACATGAATGTTAGGTTTTAAAAATTTTTTGCGTATTCTTTTTACAGTCGATGGACAGGATGTTCATTACGAGATGAACAAAACCATTGATGAATTAAGTGGGAAAAGCCGGAGAGAGGTTTCGGTCGTCTACCCTGAAGTACTGTTCCTGCTCGCCGACGATATTTACGACTCGTTTGGCGGCAATACTCGTAAAGTGATTAAGCGCTATACCAACTTCATGAATGAGGTAAGTAGGCTTGTAAATTAGAGCAGAGCAGAGTATATTAAAAAATTACGGCATATTTCGGATATTTTGATAAGGGAAAACTACGCCGCTTTAAAACATTCCTTAATGGAAACTCTGAATAATTCTAAAATTGGATGATCATTTTATTTCACGAAGTTTAACCAAATGAAAGCTGTAGTAGTTTCACGTACATATTGTTTTATATTAAGGTTTTATATTAAAATCTCCACTTGTATATCTACCTCCCCGTTGGTGCACCTCGTACAACGCCTTGTCGGTTAAATGATCTACAATTTTGGCAATGGCTAGGTTTAAAGGTGTTGCCCTTTTCAGACTCTTGACAGGCCATGATTGTATGGCCAATCATATTTTTCGAATAAAAATATTTGCCAGCCCAAAATGCATGTTCTGCAGTGTTGGATAGGACATAGATTCCTCTCACCTTCCTGTCTGCTCTGCACTTATTTCCTCTACTGTGTAGGGTCGTTACTGGGAGACTAGGGTAGGGTTCCTTATTTGTATATTTAAATTGATCAGAGGAAATAATATAATTCTATGCAATAAATTTTTTAAATGCAAATTTTATTCACTAATTATAAAAACTACGATAATGTATTGCAAAGTAGAATGATTTGACTTATATCTATATTTTGCACTTGTATTATTATGCCATTTATTATCTTCTATAGGTTAACATGAGGTTTCAACCATTATCGAATCCCAGGGTGGTTTTGAGTTTAGTAGGAATAGTGGCAGCACAGCAGGTAATATTTAGGTCTTAGTCTTCTAGATGTGTTCAATTAAAATTGCTTTGGATTTTCAACTAACTCTTCCAATGCTATGCAAGAATTTGGAATATTTTTTCCCTCGCCATTTGAAAGCACATGTTTTCTTAAATTAATATTATTTTCCCCTTATTTAACAACATTTGACTCGCACAATTTGTCTATTCATAATATTAATTTTACAACTTGGGCTTTATCTTGGAAGTCCTTATTGCGATTTAGTAATGTATTTCGGAGATTTCTCTTTTGCCTTGAATGCTTCTCAAAAGCACACGATTGCAATGTAAACTATGAACTTCCTTGGTTGCATCTTAAATAGACGGATCTCTATTGTGTTCATTCAAACCACACATTACTTTGTGATAATCTTCTAAATGTACCGAAAACATTTGAAATCGTAAATAAACTTTCAATTTCTATCTTTCAAAGAGAAGTAGTTGGAACTAACTTTGAAATCTGTTCTGTTTTTTTTCTTTTTCAGTGTAATTTCAAAGGAAACATTAATTTCTTGTTGTAAAGCAAAATATGTTTGAAGTAAACAAGATGTTGTACACATAAGGAAGGAACTTTATTAATCATAAATGCTTGAAGCTTGCTTTCATTATTTTATTATTTAAGCTTGCGAGCTCCAAGCAACAATTTTTTAAAATCAAATTGAAGAATCGCATTGAAGACCATGTATGAAAACGTGCCTATGTCTTAACCAACTCTCGCATTCAACCTAAGTTGTAAATGAAATTGATCAAAAGAATGACTATAAATTGTAGTTGACATAGAAGCACAATTACCTACAATATTGAGAATTCGTCACTTCGAGTCCCCGTAAATCCATATTATTACTATTAAATTAATTTGAATTAAGTGTTTATTCTCTATTCCTTAACCATGATTCTTCTGTGGTTTTCCGTAGGAAAAAAAATGCTTCATTTGCAAAGGTGTAATGCCAATTTTGAACTTCTACTGTATGAAGCTCACCCAAACTGCAAAAAGAGCCAGTCATTACTCAAAATTTATCTATTAATCAAAATGTATGACTCTTTGGTGATACATGAAAGCTTGATTGCAGATGCCAGCTCGATATCTCACTGGCAGGCTGCGTTTTATTCGTTGTATCTAGAAACAAGGACTGGATGGCGATATTAAAATACACGAAATCAGGGTTTGGACAACCGTACTATTTAGCAAGAGTATTGCAAACAACCCTCGGATGCCCCTTGTGATTCGCAGTGTTTCATGTGCATATCCTTGCATCATTCTTCGAAACGAGGGAGCTTTCATTAATTGATGAAGTACAATCCTAAATAATACAAAATTTAAGTATCCCTGTTCTATATTCATGTCAAAAAGTAATACTTTATTAACACACGAAATTCCTTTTTCTCCATTTTTTTTCAAACTAACAAATGTTGCTTCACTAAAAATGCTATAACGCGCATACTAATAGTGCAACAGCTGTCAAATTTGTACACGTGTCTTTTGAAGGTTAGGGATAACTAAAAATCATATGGATTTAATACTAGTAGCGTCATCTATGCGTCAGCCTATGAACTTTTCAGCCCAGCTGTTATGTATGATATTCTTGTATCATGCTTAAGAACGATTAAATTTTCACTAATTGATAAAGGGCAATCCTAAATAATACAAAATTTAAGTATCCCTGTTCTATATTGATGTCCCAAATCTTTTTTTTTTCAGATAAGACAAACTATCGATTTCAGGAATTACAGTCCAATTCCCAAGGGAAACGGGACTGTACAAAACGGTCGAGCTGTTCTGGTGGATTTTTTTCACCATCTGTATAAAAAACCCAACTTTCCTCCGTTCGATATAGCGTTAATCATAACGAAGCACAATGTGTGCTCTAAACCATTATTTCAACCGTGTGGCAATCGGCGTTTAAGTAAGTGTTTTTATTTCGTAATATACAATACTACTACTAGAGATAGCTTGGAAAATTTTGTCAATTTCGTAACTAAATCGAGTAATATCGTTAAAGTTCCTTCCGAAATGGGTAAACTTAATCTTCCAAGTGTATTTGAAATGCAACCATTTAAAAGCATCTTGTGAAAATAAACTTTCTTAAAAATCGGGACGATTTGGACTTGGACATGAATTTGTTTTGTAATTACTTGTTTTGCTTAGCGGAATATTGTTTTGGAGAATGTTATTTTTAATGGATTTAAATGGTACTGCAGTATCAGACCTTTTTGTTTTAAAAAACATTCTTTTAAAAGTATGAGAAGCCTTTATATTTCCTTCAATTTCGTTGAATTTTTAAGTGAAAAGTGAACTAGTTGCAAAAATTTGAAATTCCAACACTATAGATTATATCTAGCATATTGCATATGCAGATACTCGTACAAAATACGAGAAATTTGAAGTTTTTAATAAAATTTTAGCGCCACATCCTTTGTTGTCTGCAACAGAGTCAATACAAAAGTCGCTTTTCAAAAAAAAAAAAAAAAAAAAAACCCGATTCGAAACTTAATATGCACGTTCTACCACATAGTTATAAGATAAAAATTTTTTACATTAGATGAAACTTTTCTATCTTTAGCTTTTCAAAAACTGGTGTAACACGTATAATTGGTTTAACTCGATGTATATAAATTTGACTAACTTGCCTAATATATCAGAGAAGAGATTTGTAGTTTAATTGAATTTATTCTCTATCATAATTGAGAAATCCACGTTTGGTTCCTTTTATGAGCTCACTCTCCCTATATATATCTTTTTCAAATTTTCAATCGTTAATAATATACTTTTTATTCATCCACTCAAGTTTAAAAATTTTTTTGGAACTTGTAGTGGATGACACTGGATGTTAATACAGTTTTTTCAAATATTAATTCAGTAATTAAATTAATTAATTTTAGTTTTTTTTATATTTAAGTTGCATATATCTACCAATAAATGGCGCCAAATAAACTTAAAAAAATGAATTAAAATAATTTATAAAGGACTTTCTGTAATATAGTGAGAAAAAAGCAGGAATTGACTTAAAATTTTTTTTTTATATATTACTTGTTTTTAAATAGCTGTGAAGTCTTGCCTTTAAAATCAGCTGTGTAAAAGAGAACGGCTCGTATTAAACTAGCAAAATAGATTTAAAAAAAAATTAATATAGTTTTGTTATCCAATGGATGTTTTTTATTTCATTGTTACTTCTGCAAATTGGATGCTATAAGAAATTTATCAATTTAAAAAATCTCGCATAACTTTAAAATTAATAAAATCGGGTATTCGTATTGATGCCATTTGCAAGAGCATCCAATTTCTTTTAAACAATGTCCCAACTACAGTACAATGTTAATTCATTTTAAGAACAGGGGCAACGGGCGTTCCGATTACGGAGTTCCTAGGTGGCTTTAAGAGCCACAATACCTCCATCTTAATTTAATTTAAACATTAGCACAAAATGGGGGAACCCAAATTGCTCGGGTATAAGTAAATTATGATCTGTGCAGTGCTGATCCAGGCGTTTAAGAATCGAATATACGAATATTTTACTCACTCCACTGAGTAGTGAGATTGGACGGTAATTTTGGGGGTAGGCCCTATTGCTATTAGGTTTTGGAATAGGAATGACTACGGCAGTTTTCCAGCTCTGTGGAAAGTAGCACTTGTCAATTAAAAAATTAGATAAGTGATCAGTAGCACATATGTGTATGGTAAAGATTTAAGCATTCGATTACTAATGCGATCAATCCCAGGAGACTTATTAGGTTTAATCTTCCTAATGAATTCAGACTTCTGCTGAGCTGACCTGACTGATATCATTTACGTTTTAAGAACAGATTCTTGTAATTTAGCATGTAGAAATATCATGAAAATATTATGAAATTTCTATGTTTTTCAAGTATTATGAAAACAACACTTTTGAATTAGAATGAAATTTTTAGTGCATTTGGTTTCTCTCGCAGGTATAACTACTCGCCCTGGTACTGCATGTAGGAAAGAGGAATTATTTCAACTAAGGTTTGGCATAGTGATAGTTAAAGACTATGGTGGTTTTCATAGCATCAATGCTGCTGTACATGAAATTGGACATCTGTGAGTATTTCATCGTTCTTTAACGATCGATGTAATGTATTTGATATGAGCTGTGCAACTAATTATTTGATGTATTAGCTGCATGAAACTTTGATAGAAATTATCATTCTAAATGTGAATTTTTTTAGCAGTCAATTCTAGTTAATCAATGAAAGTCTTTGAATTGTAAGTGTTTCAGATTAAATTTCAAGGTTATTAAACGCTTGAAACTAAAGTAAAATTTACCAGAGAATTTTGCCATGCAACCTTGTTTTTCTTCCATAATTTGGTACAAACGGAATGTTTTATCTGAGGGGGGGGATTTTAAACTAATTCAGCTCTGATCAATTGGCTAGAGCTGTGGCCTTTGGTACCATTGGCTTCAGGTGTACCATAGCCTTAAGTGTGCAGAAATGACCTTAGAGTGACAAACCAAATCGGCTCTTTATAATTTCGACAAAAAGAATATCTTGCTTATCAAATCGTCAGACACAAATCGGTTATGGTTTGCCTCCGCTAGACGACTTTGTTTAACTATGAAGCCTGTTCAGAACAAATATCATTAACCACTAGTTTGTCTCGCGTCTGTGACAAAACAGTTTCGGCTAAATCGATATGACAACACTCGTCACTCAATATTCAAGAGTAAAATTTTATCACTTGCAGTCTCTTTATTAAAAAAAGGTTAGTAAGAAACTCATTTCGCGTTAAGAATACTTTGAGTCTTCTATTTCAATCCATGTGATGTTTCAAGTATTCGTTTATTTTTTAATCAATATAGAAAGTAATGTCTTGCAAAATTCAACTTAAGTGTTTTAATAATATTGAATGCCATGTTAATATCTCCAAATGGCGAAAATGAATGAAACTATTAAATATATCTAATAAAATTTTTCTATTGAATAGTATTAAAATACATAGTAAAATTTATGAATTTTAGAATACATTTAATAATCTATCGGGAGTTTTGTTAAAATGAAAACGTCTGCATTAGAAATCAGGGCAGCTTTATAGATGGCTGCGAATGGAATATTCCTCCCCCTTAAATATACCTGCAATAACTTTTGTATTGGTCGCAGTGTGTTGCAGAAATAAGAAATATCTTTGAAATTGTTAATTTAAGACTATTTACCATGTAAAATATTCATGTTTTTTCTATAAGGAAAATTGATAAGAGATTTAGTTTGTCATCACATATGCAATACAAAAATGCAATATAAAATATTTTTTCTTAAACACTTTTTAAAAAGTTACAAAAAATGAAACGGAATAACTATCTAAAAGTTATTAGAAATCTGAGTTATTTTAAAAGGTACTTATAAATTGTGTTTCTTTACTAAATGTTTGCCTTTGAGAAAATGCTTGCATCGTAATGCGTAGAGAAAATGTAAAAATTAACATTTTACATAATTTAAAAGTTGCATTATTAACAATATATTGATAAATATTTTCTTTACATAAAAAGGCGTGAAAGTTTTAATCACATAAGTGTGAATGCCGAGACTCATTGACAGGGCTGGATTTAGATGAAAAGAGGCCCTAGGCTATTCCACTTTTGAGGCCCTTTCACCTCCCATTTTTAAGTTTGTAAATTACATGAGAGATAATAAAATACATCATTACTGTGATATATATCAATACGTTAAATAAAACATGTGATTGGTACTAATCTTTACAAAAAATGTGGCACGAATAATAAATTTAAAAAAAAAGTCTAGAACACTTATTTGGACACTTATTCTCAGCGCCATATATAGTTCTTGTACAATAACTAATAGACGTAACATCAAAAATAACATGCAATATTTACAAAGAAACTAAATTCAAATAATAAAAATCTTGACCCACTAATATAAAATATGCAATAAAAAATTCATATATTTTCTATTAAATTAAATATATTCAATACGTTGAAGATTAAAACAAATTCAATTCAGATAAATTTATTTCATAATTTCTCCTTATTTTCGATTCAGTGTTTTAGTGTCTACTGTTTTTAGAGTAGTGTAATTCTAATTTTCTAACAATTAGAATGTAGGCCCCTGATCTTGAGGCCCTAGGCTAAAGCTTAGTTAGAACATAGGTAAATCCGGCCCTGCTCCTTGCATTTTCTTTATTTAATAGCGGTGCGTTTAAGCTAGCATGCAAACAGCAGCACATTATATTCTGATGGTTCCATGCACTACAATCGCAACTTGGCTGGAATAGTCTGGTATAGATTTTACGAAACCGCATGAACCATGTCTATTTAGACTTTTTCTTTTGAGATTTATTTGAATAATTTCTCCTAAGTCATCAGTCATCTCCATATTTTAAGTGACACAAGCGTGTCTGCTATATGGATATCCATACGTTGTCTATAGGGATTGCAATACCGGACCAAAAGTTCAATACCGGTATTCGGTATTTTTTGGATCTTAATACCGGGATACCGGTTTTAATACCGGTAGTAGAAATTTTAGAAAAAGAAAGAAAATGCAGGTGTTTTGTTTTATTTGCCAGTTTTATTAGAGAATGTAAATATCACAAAAAACACTCGAAATGGCAAACCATCTAATGCTGTCATTTTCATCCAAATTATCTTTTTTTTTTTTTTTTTTTTTTTTTTTTTTTTTTCAAAATAATTTAAAATCCCTGATGATTTGGGCTTAGAAACTGTGCTTAAGTTTGTATCTTCAAAGCAATTAGATTCTTTCCTCTTTAACAAATTTGTATCATGTTTCGTTTTTAAATGTGTATGAAGTCCGCTTGTACTTCCTCTATTCAATTTGATAAATCTTGAACATTTTTTACATTGCGCCACCATATTATTTTCATCATATAAATAATGAAGCCAAACCGAAGTATTATCAACTGATTTTTTATGTTCTTTAAAGTTATTCTTTTTTAAATATTATTATAATAAATCTGAAAAATATTTATGAGTATATATATATATATATATATATATATATATATATATATATATATAAATAAATCTGAAAAATATTTGGAATTCTAAAGTAGGATATACAAATACAATGTGAATAACAGACTCGCCAATTAAAAAAAATATCGAAAAATTACACTTTTTCATAACTACAACCTTGTTTTCAGATAAGAATTCTGAATAAGAATTTCACAGATAAGAATTCTAAATTTCTAGTATATACCTTAAAACCGGTATTTAAACTTGTGAATGCTGGTATTAAAAAATTGTACAAATGGCTCAAAATACCGGTATTCGGTATCCCGGTAGTTGTTAGTTGTCTCGTTAGTTTAAGTGTTCCCATGCTTTTCGCGCTTCCTGTATACCATCTGTTGCGTAAAGTGAAGTCTGCTTTACATACTAAAATACTTGACAACGGCTGAGCGAAACTTGTCAATATGAATCTAGATAGCAAAATCCATTAGAATATAAATGTTTCCCCTTTCAGTATAAATGGTCTTAATACACTGAAGTGACAAAAGTCATGGGATAGCAATATGCAAATTTTCAGATGGCAGTAGCATCGCGTAGAACAGGTATAAATGCGCAGTGCTTTCGCAGAGCTTTCATTTCTGTTCAAGTTATTCATGTGAAGAGGTTTTGACGTGATGATGACCGCACGACGGGAATTAACAGACTTTGAACGCGGAATGTTAGTTGGAGCTAGACGCATGGGTCATGCCATTTCGGAAATCGTTGGGGAATTCAACATTCCCAGATCCACTGTGTCAAGAGTGTGCCGAGAGTATGAAATTTCAGGCATAACATCCCACCATGGACAGCGCAGTGGTCGACCGCCTGCACTTAACGACCGAGACCGGCGACGTCTGCAAAGAGTCGTAAATTCTAACAGACAAGCAACACTGCGTCAAATAACCGCAGAAATCAATGTGGGACGTATAAGGGACTTGTCTGTTAAACTGCGCGGAGAAATTTGGCTTTCTTGGGCTATTCCAGCAGAAGACCGACTCGAGTGCCTTTACTGCCAGAACGACATCGCTTGCAGCGACTCTCGTGGGTACGTGAGCATATCGGTTGGTCCCTAAATGAATGAAAAACCGTGGCCTGGTCCGATGAGTCAAGATTTCAGTTGGTAAGAGCTGATGGTAGGGTTCGAGTGTGGCGCAGACCCCACGAAGCCATGGACCCAAACTGTCAGCAAGGCACTGTTCAAGCTGGTGGTGGCTCCGTAATGGTGTGGGCTGTTTTTTCATGGCATGGACTTGGTCCTCTGGTGCGACTGGCTGGAAATGCTTATGTTCAGCTACTTGGAGATCACTTGCAGCCATTCATGGACTTCATATACCCAAACAACGATGGGATTTTTATGGATGACAATGCGCCATGTCACCGGGCCACAACTGTTCGCGTTTGGTTTGAAGAACATTCTGGACAATTCCAACGAATGATCTGGCCACCTAGATCGCCCGGCATGAATCCCATCGATCATTTATGGGGCATCATCGAGAGGTCTGTTCGTGCCCAAAATCCTGCACCATCAACGCTTTCACAATTATGGACGTCTATCGAGACAGCATGGCTCAATATTCCTGCAGAAGACTTCCAACGACTTGTTGAGTCCATGCCACGTCGAGTTGCTGCACTTCGCCGGGCGAAAGGAGGGCCGACACGATATTAAGAGGTATCCCATGACTTTTGTCACTTCAGTGTATTTTACGAGCACTAAGAGCGTTTGTGTTCTTAGGCTAGGAGCTCATCATGATGGCGGACACCGAGGTAAAGACTGTCCAGCAGAGGGAAAATACATCATGAATCCAGCACTATCTTTCACAAATCAATGGTCTCCTTGCAGTATTCGGCAGATAAGGCGATACTTGAAGTAAGTTACTAATTATACTTCTCATTGAATCCTGCGATTTACTGTTTTTTAGTTTGAAATGATACTGAATATTCATTCTCGTATTAATAGTTTAGTTATACTATATATGTATTTTTTTAAATGTCAATTTGACCCATTTAGCAAAGTCAATCTTGATCAAATTTTAACCGCTTTTAAATTAGTTTATGAATATAAGGTGTAGAAGGTTGAATTGTATCCATTATAGAGGATAAGCTAAAAAGTACTCCTTCTAAAAGTTAATATTTAGATTTATTTAAAAATTCTACATCAATTTACTTATTGTTTCTCGATGAAATATTTTTGTAAAAATTTGTTATTTTATTCAAATTAAACAGTCAGCTAAATGCATATAATAAGTGCTCGATGATTTTTCCTGATGCATGCGAACATTTTTCGGAGACTTCGCAAATCGCCTACATTATTTCAGCTCCAGCATCGTACAATCAGTCGTGTCTAAATTTGTTATAGTTCAAAAATTAAAGTGATGTGGCTTCATGTTAGGATCTCCATTTTAATTTGTAGACTTACACCAGATAGGCTTGTTGATATCTTTCTTGATTCGTAACTTGCGTATTAATGATACCTTGGCGACAGACTTGGCGGTTTTTAAGTGTCACCAATCTAACAGCTACAGATTTGGCGGTTTTAAGTGGCGCCAATCTAACAGCGGCAGATTTGCTGATTTTTGACGCCATTTTGTAGTGCTACCAAAATGCGTATTTGGTATTTGCCAGAAACGGAACAAGATGCAATTTTATTTTTTCAGGAGCGAAATATTTTACCAAAACGACGAAAATGTCCCAATTCCCATGACATGAAACTTTATTTTGGTGAACGTAAGTTTTGGAAATTCAATTTCAGTGTGCTTATCATGTGGGACTAAGAAAATACAACTGGTTTGAGGGAAGCAAATTGAATTCCATTTTGTACAGCTTTGAGATTCGTATACTGCTGGTGCGAGGAGTTGACGTGGAATTTTGAAAGCGTTTTGATTTTAAATGAAGTGTTATATATTTTATTATTTGGAACAAAAATTTTAAGTGTAGATTGGCGCCACTTAAAAACCGCCAAATCTGTAGCTGCGGTTGGCGCGTGTGCTCTTCATTGGCGCAACTGTCGCCAAGGTATCGTTAATACGCAAGTACCCGTGATTCATATTTTTTGTCCCTCAATGTTATACTTTAAACATATTTTTCATTCGAACATTTCTTATTTTTATGGTGCATCTCAACACAAGAGTAAAATTATAAGTTTAAATTCACGCACCACTGTCAAATTTCAAACTCGGGTACCTGGCCACTTTTCTTTAACAGCCCCCTCGTTCCCTTCAGTTTTAGGATTTTTATCAAACACGAGGCTACATTTAAGCACTAGCTGACACAAAATAAGTATGCGTCTCGAGTCTTTAAAGTCTCGTACACGGTAAATAGTGGATGATTGGGGTACTGTTTCGATGTGGTTCGAATTACAAAGTTGCACACCTTAATTATAACAGATTAAACAAACTCCGCTCCAATTAATCTCGAATTTGTCTCTTGCTAATTTCATAGACTTATACTTTAAATAACTAAAATTATTTCTTTTAAAATTCTTGTGAAGCTAATAGTCATTTAAATGATTGTCCTTATGAATAAACAAATTTGATGTAAAAATATGGAAAGGGAATTTGAATTCAACACAGGAGAGTTTTTATTGCCAGCATTTATAACTATTCTATACGAATCCCCTTGGACACGCAGACAATGTTCCAAGTGGTAATTTAATATAATATTCTTT
Source organism: Caerostris darwini (assembly GCA_021605075.1). Lineage (NCBI taxonomy): Eukaryota > Metazoa > Arthropoda > Arachnida > Araneae > Araneidae > Caerostris > Caerostris darwini. Next base: position 216,393 of record BPLQ01001960.1, read on the forward strand.
TAAACTCAGTCTCGTAATACCAACTTGTGCATAGAGAATGCACTGACGTCAGTGACTATGGATATGTTTCGTAATATATAGCGTGAAAGGGATAACATCTCAAAGGTAAACCACACCCCAACAAGGTATCGTAAAACATTCAAAAAATTTTGTGTGCGTTCTCCTTATTGTCTCCGATTGAATTTTTTTAATTTTTTTTATTGCAGAGCGAATCAAAATAGTGTTGTACAAATGCGCTATCGTGTACAGAAGGTGCTCGTTTTCACATTAATTTTTTTAAAAATGCATCGGAACAGTCTCCTTTCTCTTATTCTCGACATTTTTCACAATATTTGTATTTAATGTTAGCTAGTAGAAGTAAAATCCTATTAAATCTTTTTATTTTCTTTAATAATATTTCTAATTTTTCAGATCTTCCGAAGCATCCTGTTTATACAACGTACCAAGAATATCAAGAACTTCATATGATGCAATGAACGCAACAAATTTTCCAAACTAATTTACTTATTTGAAAATTAAAGAAACGAAATGCAACTTGTGTTTAACAAATTAGCATTAATTAATAACATGCTTGCTTTATTGACATCTATTTATATTTTTCGTTCATTGTGACTTTTAATTTAAGCAAAACTAAATTTCTTTTTAAATTTGAACCATGGGATGAATTTCCTTGGAAATTAGACTGGAGTTCTACATCATTGGATCTCTTCAGCTGAAAATGTGAACTATCTGTAATCGCAGTTTTGTTTTTCATTCTTTAAAATGCTGATAACTTTTGTTAATCCAGATTTAAAGTTTTAATAAATATTTAAGCTGTTTAACTATTTCGTATCATTTAAAAATGTATTCAAATATCACAAACTCTTTATGAACTTGAATGTACTTTATATGCAATTCTCTTTTAGTTTAAACAGTTAAATACTAATGAGAAACTTAATTTATAAAACATTATTTGCTTAATCGTGGATATGCTTGTTCAAATACATACGTTGGACGACAAGTTACCATAGGTAATACACGCAGGAATTACGTTGGACAAGTTACACGAGGGATTACGTTGGACAAGTTGCGCAGGAATTAGACATAGGAGGGAATTACGTTGGACAAGTTGCGCAGGGAATTGCGTTGGACGAGTTGCGCAGGAATTGCGTTGGACGAGTTGCGCTAAGGAATTGCGTTGGACGAGTTGCGCAGGGAATTGCGTTGGACGAGTTGCGCAGGGAATTGCGTTGGACGAGTTGCGCAGGAATTTTGTGCGTTGGACGAGTTGCGCAGGGAATTGCGTTGGACGAGTTGCGCAGGAATTTGCGTTGGACGAGTTGCATATGATGCAGGGAATTGCGTTGGACGAGTTGCTTTATTGCAGGAATTGCGTTGGACTAAGTTGCGCATGGGGAATTGCGTTGGACGAGTTGCGCAGGAATTGCGTTGGACGAGTTGCGCAGGAATTGCGTTGGACGAGTTGCGCAGGGAATTGCGTTGGACGAGTTGCGCAGGGAATTGCGTTGGACGAGTTGCGCAGGGAATTGCGTTGGACGAGTTGCGCAGGGAATTGCGTTGGACGAGTTGCGCAGGGAATTGCGTTGGACGAGTTGCGCAGGGAATTGCGTTGGACGAGTTGCGCAGGAATTGCGTTGGACGAGTTGCGCAGGGAATTGCGTTGGACGAGTTGCGCAGGGAATTGCGTTGGACGAGTTGCGCAGGGAATTGCGTTGGACGAGTTGCGCAGGGAATTGCGTTGGACGAGTTGCGCAGGGAATTGCGTTGGACGAGTTGCGCAGGGAATTGCGTTGGACGAGTTGCGCAGGGAATTGCGTTGGACGAGTTGCGCAGTTGGAATTGCGTTGGACGAGTTGCGCAGGGAATTGCGTTGGACGAGTTGCGCAGGGAATTGCGTTGGACGAGTTGCGCAGGGAATTGCGTTGGACGAGTTGCGCAGGGAATTGCGTTGGACGAGTTGCGCAGGGAATTGCGTTGGACGAGTTGCGCAGGAATTGCGTTGGACGGAAGTGGACGAGTTGCGCAGGGAATTGCGTTGGACGAGTTGCGCAGGGAATTGCGTTGGACGAGTTGCGCAGGGAATTGCGTTGGACGAGTTGCGCAGGGAATTGCGTTGGACGAGTTGCGCAGGAATTGCGTTGGACGAGTTGCGCAGGGAATTGCGTTGGACGAGTTGCGCAGGGAATTGCGTTGGACGAGTTGCGCAGGGAATTGCGTTGGACGAGTTGCGCAGGAATTGCGTTGGACGAGTTGCGCAGGAATTGCGTTGGACGAGTTGCGCAGGGAATTGCGTTGGACGAGTTGCGCAGGAATTGCGTTGGACGAGTTGCGCAGGGAATTGCGTTGGACGAGTTGCGCAGGAATTGCGTTGGACGAGTTGCGCAGGGAATTGCGTTGGACGAGTTGCGCAGGAATTGCGTTGGACGAGTTGCGCAGGAATTGCGTTGGACGAGTTGCGCAGGGAATTGCGTTGGACGAGTTGCGCAGGGAATTGCGTTGGACGAGTTGCGCAGGGAATTGCGTTGGACGAGTTGCGCAGGGAATTGCGTTGGACGAGTTGCGCAGGGAATTGCGTTGGACGAGTTGCGCAGGAATTGCGTTGGACGAGTTGCGCAGGGAATTGCGTTGGACGAGTTGCGCAGGAATTGCGTTGGACGAGTTGCGCAGGGAATTGCGTTGGACGAGTTGCGCAGGGAATTGCGTTGGACGAGTTGCGCAGGGAATTGCGTTGGACGAGTTGCGCAGGAATTGCGTTGGACGAGTTGCGCAGGAATGCGCGAGCTGGGGTGCAGGGAATTGCGTTGGACGAGTTGCGCAGGGAATTGCGTTGGACGAGTTGCGCAGGGAATTGCGTTGGACGAGTTGCGCAGGGAATTGCGTTGGACGAGTTGCGCAGGGAATTGCGTTGGACGAGTTGCGCAGGAATTGCGTTGGACGAGTTGCGCAGGGAATTGCGTTGGACGAGTTGCGCAGGGAATTGCGTTGGACGAGTTGCGCAGGAATTGCGTTGGACGAGTTGCGCAGGGAATTGCGTTGGACGAGTTGCGCAGGGAATTGCGTGCGTTGGACGAGTTGCGCAGGAATTGCGTTGGACGAGTTGCGCAGGAATTGCGTTGGACGAGTTGCGCAGGAATTGCGTTGGACGAGTTGCGCAGGAATTGCGTTGGACGAGTTGCGCAGGGAATTGCGTTGGACGAGTTGCGCAGGGAATTGCGTTGGACGAGTTGCGCAGGAATTGCGTTGGACGAGTTGCGCAGGGAATTGCGTTGGACGAGTTGCGCAGGAATTGCGTTGGACGAGTTGCGCAGGGAATTGCGTTGGACGAGTTGCGCAGGGAATTGCGTTGGACGAGTTGCGCAGGGAATTGCGTTGGACGAGTTGCGCAGGGAATTGCGTTGGACGAGTTGCGCAGGAATTGCGTTGGACGAGTTGCGCAGGAATTGCGTTGGACGAGTTGCGCAGGGAATTGCGTTGGACGAGTTGCGCAGGGAATTGCGTTGGACGAGTTGCGCAGGGAATTGCGTTGGACGAGTTGCGCAGGAATTGCGTTGGACGAGTTGCGCAGGGAATTGCGTTGGACGAGTTGCGCAGGGAATTGCGTTGGACGAGTTGCGCAGGAATTGCGTTGGACGAGTTGCGCAGGAATTGCGTTGGACGAGTTGCGCAGGAATTGCGTTGGACGAGTTGCGCAGGAATTGCGTTGGACGAGTTGCGCAGGGAATTGCGTTGGACGAGTTGCGCAGGGAATTGCGTTGGACGAGTTGCGCAGGGAATTGCGTTGGACGAGTTGCGCAGGGAATTGCGTTGGACGAGTTGCGCAGGGAATTGCGTTGGACGAGTTGCGCAGGGAATTGCGTTGGACGAGTTGCGCAGGGAATTGCGTTGGACGAGTTGCGCAGGGAATATCTGTCTTTTAAAATTAGGAAGTTTCTGTTTAAATCTTTATCATCTTAAGCATTTGAATCTATAGTATAAAAATATTACAAAAGTTATAAAGCAACTATTACTTTTCAAAATAAACGAGGTTTGATTACTTCAGTAACTACTTGTTATATTCAGTTTTAGTAAGAAATAATAAATATAAGTTAATTAGATTCCGAACCACTATAACATCCATGGCACCGTCGGGATTCGAACCCGAAACCTGTGGTACCGAGTGCCAGAGCGATAGCCGCTTGGCCATTCAGGCCCTAAAAATACAGACGTTACTCACTTTGCTTTACCCAGGGGGCGCGTGTAACTTGAAGATATAGACGCGGAGTAACAATGCCCCCGCATCGCTCTACGATCCTATTAGGACCGGGACCTACTGTTTAAAGTGGCTTCCGAACCACTACAAACATCCATGGCACCGCCGGGACTCGAACCCGAAACCTGTGGTACCGAGCGCCAGAGCGCTGGCCATTCAGGCCCCCGTTATGTGAAAGATTGTGTCTAGTAAATACCTTGTATTAATTCTCAGGAACTGAAGCGATGTATCAAAGCTGCCACAACAATTACTTGCTAATATACATTCATTGAATTGAATATCGCTTGAACATATTACGAGCTACCAAGAAATCTGAATTCAAAATTCATTGATTTTCGTAATTATTTTAATAAATAAATAAGATTTCAACGTTTTATGAGTGTTAAACAATGCTTGTAACTATATCTATTACTAAAACATTTTTGCACATTATTTTTTACATTATTTAAAATCAATAGCTCAATTATTTGCTTTTCAAAGTGACATCCGCTTTAAGCTGTGATAAATGTCAGAGCTATAACATATTCAGAGCTAAGCGGGGTGCATTATAGGCACAGCTGCAACACTGCACATGCTGTTGTCTACAACAGGAACGGACACCCTTCAATAACAACGCCTAGGATACTTTCGGGCCTGAATGTTCGAATGGCTTGCGCTTGACCCCGATGGCTTGAGTCCCGGCGATGCCATGGATGTTTGTAGTGGTTTGGAATCCACTTTAAGCCATGGGTCCCGGTCTCATATGACTATAAGAGCGTCACGGAACAAAAGCACTTCTACCCACGGGTGCTCCATCACAACAGAAGCTGCCCCTTTCCCTCCATCCATGAGTAGATCACTCATGGGATGTCCGTCCCGGACTGCGGGACATTGAGGATTAGTCACAACAACACAACAACGATACTTTCATTAGAATCATTGAGGTTTCCGGTCTACGGAGTTATTGGGATCTTATTAGACTTATGAACTGGAAGTTTATTTTTTAGGTTTCGAACCAAGTTTCTCCAGTTTTAGAACCGAACATTCTATCCACCAGGCTGATCTACGCCTTCATTAACTTAGCTACTATTTAAAAAATAAATATAAATGATGCTTGTAATGTGTGCTTAAATTTTTGAATAATTAATGTTTGTGAGTGAATATTTGTATAATCATCTATCTGATGATTTGGGCCTGCTGGCCAAGCACTCTGGCGCTCGGTACCACAGGGTTCGAGTCCCGGCGGTGCCATGGATGTTTGTAGTGGTTCGGAATCCACTTTAAGTCGCAGGTCCTGGTCTGCACGCATATGGCAGTAGAGCGTCACAGACCCCAGTCAGACTTCTCACCTACATCATTCCCAAACTGTATAGAGGCAACTCAGCTTTAAGCACAGTGATATGGTGTGGTGTGGTGTAGTAGTAGTAGTAGTAGTAGTAGATATTCATCTAATGCTAAAGTATTACATCTATCAAGAAGGGAAATTTTACCTTTGACTTTTTGAAACACTTTAAAAGTTTTTATCCCTGCTAAAATTTCTTCATTAAAAAGGACAAATGTTAATAATTTTTTTTATATTATTCTTTAACCAACAGAGAATATCGAATGTCAACAAAAAATAAATATCTCCTTTTTCTGAACTATATGTTTCCAAAGATTGCCTGATTTAGAGTGGATGCTAAAATTAAAACAGAGAACACAATAGCTACTTTTGCATCAGACCACTTCAAACCATTGCATACCACTACTACACCACACTACATCACTGTGCCTAGACTTGAATTGCCCCTTTACAGTTTGGAATGATGTGGGTGAAAAGAAGTCTGATTGGGCTCAGTGATGCTCTACGATCATATCAGACCATATATATATATTGTATATGAGACCATATACACAGTCCAGTCACATTAATGTGACCACCTGTCAAAAACCACCTATCAACAACCAAAACCAAACAGCCAGAATATAATTCTGACTTTAAATGGAGTGGGGAATGTGGTATTAAGGGAAATTCTTTGTATACACTCCACTGCAATGTGCTGCCACCTGCCTTTTGTGATTGGTTATTTCACGTTGACGTGGAAAGTAGGTGGTGGTCACATTAATGGGACTGGACTGTGTATATATTGTATATGAGACCATATATATCATATCATAGCAGATCTACGGCGTAAAGTGGACTCGAACCCGAAAGTTGTTCGAGTGGAACCCGAAACCTGTGGTACCGAGCGCCAGAGCGCTAGCCACCCTTCCATCAGGCCCCATATACCATTGCATACCAAAATTTCCACGACAGGAGTAAGCGACCTTTTAAGCAGAGGAGCTAGTGGTTGGCCAAATTTCTTCAGGGTAAAATGCCCTCTCCCCTTCCATCAACAGAACCTTTTAGAAAAATCGATTTTCCACTTTTGTAGTCAAACGATTTGCATTGAAAAGTTTGTGGCTTGCTGGTTTGGAGTTCTCTGTTTGGTCAACTTGAAATAGGAGATAAGTCAAACGTCTGCAAACCTTTACATATAGAAGTTTAGTATTTGTACGCTCTCAAGCAATGTATGGCAGTAGAATGCGAATGTTACAAATCATTCAGAAGGAAAGACCCATGGCTAAAGCGATTTTCAAGCCAATTGGCGGTATTGCTTTTATCCTGCGTAACAAGGATTCCCACCCCTGTACCAGAGGTCACTATTGTTCCCACTGATGGTTGTGCTGTTCCCGCTGCTATGCCACCATTTGACCATGTCAGTCAGTCAGTCTACGTTTAACGTAGTACCTTGGCCGGTTATGGGCTGAACCCCTAAGCTGTGGGATTAGATACATTGCATACAAAATCATTGGTAAAAAAGGTCATGTCCAAATAGTAATAAATTAAAGAAAAATTATCATTAACGAGGAAGAAAACAAAGGGAAATGGGGCAAACTAGATCATGGCATAATTAATAAACAATTAAAATTAAAAGTAGCAAAAAACAATTAATTATTTAAGTTGAAACATTTAAATAGGATTTAAATTTTATCTGCTGGATGTCTAGCATTTTTTTAATTGGTTTATGCAACCACGATAAAAAAATTCATTTAAGTTTTCAATAAAATTTTATGTATAATTTTTTTTTTTTGTATAGTTTAATTAATTAGAGAAATACCTTGTTTTCTGTTAAAAAACAGTTTAATCAGAAATTTTATAAGCAAAATGAAAAAAATGGTGTTAAAAATGCAAATTTTTAAACGTTGGTAAATATGGAAAAGTGCAAATTGTGACGGCCAAAATGTGTGACGGCCAAATTGACGTGCGTGCGATAACGAATGAAAATAAGCTCTCAGCGTATTTGAACTGTACACCTTTAATGAAAAAACTGAAGATGATTTTTATTAGTTTTACGAAGCTTCCTAACCCTCAGGGGCCTCATCTCCACTAAGACTACACAGTAATTGACTTAAGGGAAAAACTGTCTAAAATAATAGTAAATTTAAATAAAAACAGGTGAAACTTCGGGAAAAAAAATTAAAACTCTAAACTAAAAACAAGTAATATAACAAAAAAAAAATTTTTAAGTCAATTCCTACTTATTGCAAAAAATCGTTTATAAAATAATTTTCATTCATTTTTTTAAGTTTGTCTGGCGCCATCTATTGGTAGATATATGCAACTTAAATGTAAAAAAATAAAATTAATTAATTAAATTTAATTACTGAATTAATATTTGAAAAAACTGTATTAACATCAAGTGTCATCCACTACAAGTTCAAAAAAAAATGTATTCAAACTTGAGTGGATGAATAAAAAGTATTTTATGAACGGTTGAAAATTTGAACAATATGTATATATAGGGAGAGTGTGAGCTAATAGAAGGAATTGAAAAAAGAGAAAATGATTATTGTTAGTTTTATGAAGCTTCCTAACCCTCAGGGGGACTGATCTCCACTAGAACTATGACTACACAGTAGTTGACTTAAGGGGAAAATTATCTAGAATAACAGTAAATTTAAATAAAAACAGGTGAAACACCGAGGAAAAGAAATTAAAACTTTAAAAATTCTTTTTTTTATATTACTTGTTTTTAGTTTAAAGTCAATTCCTACTTTTTTTTTCACTATATTGCAGAAAGTCCTTTTATAAATAATTCATTGATTTTTTTAAGTTTATCTGGTGCCATCTATTGGTAGATATATGCAACTTAAATCTAAAAAAATAAAATTAATTAATTAAATTTAATTACTGAATTATTATTTGAAAAAACAGTATTAACATCACGTTTCATCCACTACAAGTTCAAAAAATATGTATTCAAACTTGAGTGGATGAATAAAAAGTATTTTATGAACGATTGAAAATTTGAACAAGATATATATAGGGAGAGTGTGAGCTAATAGAAGGAATTGAATAAATTAAACTTTTAAATTAAAATTAAAATTTTACCCGGTTATATTACAAATACTATTAAAACAAGATCATTTTTGCAAAATATTAATTAGAATTGTATGTAATAGAAGCAGAGTCTACATTACATGAATATACTGAGTTTTCCGAAGGTATTGTTGGTTATTTTCATCAATCGTTTTGAGAATTCTGAAAGGATGCTGTTAACTTAAGCAGGAGGAAGTGTGTCAGAAGGTACCGTGTGTTGGATGGAATGTCAGTTTTGTCTGCAACCGTAGTAGATGAGATCGTTGCAAGTTGAGAGTTTGCTGTTAAGAGTTAGTGCAAACGGCCAGAGTGGGTTTATAGCCTGTGTCTTGAATAATCTGAGTATTAGAGGAGATTTTTAGATGAATTATCCTTTTTTGCGAAAGCAGAAATGCTAATTCATATATGTATGTATGTGCATGAATTTGATCCTAATTCATGTATGCGTATGAATTTGATGTAATTTATGTATGATTGCTTGAATTAGATGTTTATTCATGCATTTGTATTGTGTGAATTTGGTAGCTCATAGCATATTTCTTCCATATTTTTTATCCTCAAAACGAAAAAAGTAAATGAATATATTAATTTCAGATCTCGAAACAATAAACTATTGAAGGAAAAATAAACGATCAAAGCAATAAACTATTTGTCTTTTGAACATTCAATTTAAATAAAGAATTTTATAATTAGCATTTATTGCTAAGACAAATCCTATAAAATCTGCAATCAAATCCCTTTGCACTACGTTCAACTGACTGTTTGGTGGCTACAAGAATGAGAAACTCGTGGGAGGATGAAAAATGGATAAGCTCTTTGGATGGAGAGTACATCCAAAGCATTCAAAAAATTTCTTTGAAGCATTGAATCAATTTTGATATTTACGTCAAAATATACGGAATATAGCAACCTAGAAATTATATACGCATTCAATAGGAAAAAACTAAAATCAAAATTCAAAATATTTTATAGCTGTCTTATTAATTAATATGATAAAAAGTCTATCTCTGTTATATCTCATGTTAATTGAGATTTCATAATTAATATTGATGTAATTATAAAATTTTGATTACATCTTAGTTAAAAAGATAATTCTTAATGAGACTAGCAATAATGAATGTAATTTTACATCATTGTTTAAAAAAAATATCAGTATTACAATTACTAATTAGTATTAAGTCACATATAAAAATACTCATAAATAAAAGCACTGATTGATGCAAATTTATATTTTACTGATTTTTTTTTTTGTAAAATATATATTATGAGTAATCTTTATTTATAATTTATAATAATATTTTAAAAAGTATGCTACATTTCAAATATTATACGATTATAAAAAAAATATCCTATTTGCAAATTTGTTCAATTTCAACGTGAGTAGTTACGATAAATCCATATATATTCCCTAATAGCCCAGTTATAAATGACATATTAGTGTTATAGTTATTCCCTATTAGCCATTATGTTATTTGGACTAGCGTCCACAACAGTGCTGAAATCTCTTTCACCCCAAGAAAAGACTTTTTGACCAATTGAATTATTATGTCCATCTTTAATAGAAAAACGTAACCTTTCAGTTCAGCAACCTTTGTTCAATCTCCAACCAACCTCTTAATCCTGGCGGTGGCATGGATGTTTGTTGGTGGTTCGGAATCCACATTAAACTGCAGGTCCCGGTCTGTTTAGCCTAAAGTGTGCATAAGATGGCCGTAGAGCGACTAACCAAACCAAACCAACCAACCTCTCTTGTTTCAAAACAGCAAATCGCAAACCACTACGCTATCTTGTTCCTATATTTTTTCCCTCTAATGGAGCTGGCAAACACTTAAATATGTACGTCTTGGATGCCTTAAGGCAAGCGCTGCACAGACGTTACTCACTTTGCATTACCTAGAGGGCGCGTGTAACTTGAAGATACGGACGCGGAGTAACAATGCCCCCGCAACGCTCTACGATCCTATTAGACCGGGACCTACGGTTTAAAGTGGATTCCGAACCACTACACACATCCTTGGCACCGCCGGGACTGGAATCCGAAACATGTGGTACCGATCGCCAGAGCGCTAGCCACTCGGCCATTCAGGCCCTGTGTCCCTATATTTTATTATATGTGTTTTTGAAGATTAAAATTCTTTTTTTAAAAAACAAGTTACATGATATTTCTTGATTGTTACTTCATCTTATATAAGCTGGAAGAATAGCTCCAATCGTTATTCAGTCCTTATATTACCCTCCTTTTCTGTTTATCATCCCTCGCTTAATCTCCAACCAACCTCTCTTGTTTCAAAAGCGCAAGTCGCTAACCACTAGGCTATTCTGTCCCTATATTTTATTATATGTGTTTATAGAGATTAAAGTTTTTTTAATATATTACATATTATTTCTTGACTGTCACTTCAACCTATATAAATTGGAGGAATTGCTTCATTCGTTATTCATCCTCGTATTACCTTCCTTATTTTTTTAGTCTACTGTGATAGATACACTTTAGCTTTTAATCATTTGCGGACAGTGAACTTCGATATGTTGCTCAAAATGATGGCTTTAGTTAAACCTCTATTGCTGTTATTCAATTTTATAATTTTTGTGAACGCCGCTACTCTGTATACTTTTTCTAAACCGGTAAGCAAAATGATATTAATGTGTTTCATACTATTTTAGTAAAATATGTGCAGTTTGCATGTACAGAAAATAAATAAAAAAAAATTTCATTTAAACGTAAGATTAACATTGAATAACTTAGTGGTTTCTTAACGTATTTAATTTGAAATATTCAAGAAGAACTCTAGTTTTGAATTGTTTATTGTAACTCCAATGAGAAATTGTGATATTTAAGAGCTGCGAACTATTGGTTTTTGAGAAACTTGATTATATATGGTTCTTTAAAGACGCATTGTAAAAGAAATCTGAAGGATCCTTTATTTAATATCAACATTTATCGTAATTGGAAATTCGTATACTAGTTTAGAAGTAACAAAATAAACTAAATTCTGTTATGTATTAACACTGAAACTAAGGTTATATTAGAAAAAACGAGTGAATTTTAAATTTATTTTAGGCCCAAGTTTTAATGCGAAATTTGCTTTCAAATTTTAAGGTATTTAAATTTATCTAAAATCTGCCACGAAAATTTTGGAAACAAATTGTATTTGTGACATGTTGGGATTGCTATTTAAAATCTTTTTAAGCATTGCTTTAATGCCTTATTACTAAAGGAGCAACAATTTCAGAAGTTTATTTCTTTCTACACTAAAGAATAATTATACACTAAGCGTAACACGCCCAAGGTTACGTTATTTAAAACTTTACATTGTTAGCATACAGTGCAATCTATAAACTCGATTCATGCACGAGATAAACTGAGTAATTCTTATAATTTTAAATTATTTTTAAACAAAATTGTTCTTTAGAAAAAAATCGATTAAAATAGTAGTTTTCACTAATTTTGAATGCATAGTTTCTTTCAGTAAAACTTTATAAAGCAACGACTTTTTAAAAGAAAAATGGATTGAGCTCTCTCAAGCCTAAAGATTTCGCTGTCTTGATTTGAATTTTAATGCAACTCTATTTATTTTAACTTGTATGTGTGACTAAATTTATTTTTATTACAGCTTCACATGCAAATGAATGTATCGCAACTGCAGAATATATTTGGTGTAGATTCTTACGAAAAAGGTCAGTAAAAACTAATTTTGCATGAAATGTTCTATAAATTATCAGTCTTTTGTTGCAAACCTATACATTATGAAGATGATCATAATAAATATTCAATATGAGTTTAGGACTAAAATCGGCTTCGAAATAGAAATCGGTTAAACAAAAATTTTCAAAACATGAATTTTGATCCAATAATGTTGGATGCAACGATAGTGATGTCGTCGAAACCAGATCATCAGTCGTGTTAATTGGAAATGAACATTAGCTGCATTTGCCAAATTATTAATAAATTTTACTCGATCCATTTTAATAGTTGAGTAACATGGCGGAATTTAGTAAAGTTAAGGGTAATAGGATTGTGATCTGGAACTAATTTCTGGTAACTATAAAACTTCAAACGGATATG
>BPLQ01001962.1:762-20518 GCA_021605075.1 Caerostris darwini
TTTTTTTTTGTTCTAAATATGCTACAATAACTAACTTTATTATTTTTTAAAATAAAACAAACTTTGTTTGTTATGGAATTTTGTATCAATCATCCGCAATGAAAATGCATATTTTATATACATGTATATTTTTGAACATACATTATATAACTGCAATTTACTTTCGAAATAAATCAGGAATATTTAAAATATGGATTTTCAACAAAAACTGTTATCATTTCCCTATATTTATTTCTAAAATATATTTTTTTCAATTAATTTTAAAAAGTTTAATTGTTTATTCTTATCAATATGTTACGAAAAAGAAAAAAAATCTCTCACATGAAAATAATATTTTAACTATATTTTAAAATATATTAATAAGATTGAAAGGAGTTTCACAATTTTAAATTTTAACTACTTTATTAATACAAAAAGTGCTTAAAGTACATATATAGAGTTAAAATATGATGAAAAATTAATTTGATTACATAAAATATAATTATAGTAACAATACTCCAATTATTTTTTTTTTTTATATTATTCAACATAATTTCTAGGAAAAGATTTAGTATATGTTATTATAAGAACCACACAGGAAAAAATATTGCATATTCTTATAAAACACAGTCCCATTTATTTAGTGAACAGTGAATAATATTAGCATTACTATAATTACTATACATTATTCCAGTTCATATCATTACATAATCTAACGACATGCCGATATACGTTAAAGAAATACATATTTCAGATAGATCATGTAAAGATTTCTATGAAACATAGAATTACAGCAATAGAGCTCTATAATTTCTAATCACAAAGTTCCAACAACCGAACCAGAATATTAGTTCAAAGTCTCTGATTACATTCCTTTTGTAAATGCGAAAATATGGAAATGCGAAACAAATTGGCGAATGGCATCTGCGTAGGCCTCTAATAATTTCTCAATCAAAGATCCGTATATAATTTACATGCGTGCGTCAAATCTACCATGAGTATCTCTTTGCCAGTTTCACGCCCGACAATTAGGAATTCCAAAAGCAATGACAAGTGAGCTCCATCCCCCCCCCCCGTCCTTCCCATCTGTGAAACTGTTTATCGTCTGAACAGTAAGTATAACTTGGGGAGACCTTGGTCGAACATGCTCCCCAACAACACCTGCGGGTTTGTATTGGATATTAGAGGATTCTGAATGAACAATGGCGAACTAAAAGCGGCAGCCCACGTGCAATTTGCAATTTCGGCTATGGCTGTTGATTTCGTAATTAGAAATTGGCGTGCGCCTTTTAGGTTTAAGGCCGTTAATCAGGCTTTATGGTGAAGATGAAGCATCATCAGTTTGAGGGTAAATAAATATGTTACAAAGTATTCTTATGAAACCATAGTATTTAATTCATTTTCAGCTGTTCTATTTTTAGTGGCCATATTCATCTTAAACTGGATTTAAGTAAACTTAGTCAGTAAATGTCAAGTCATTAACATTAATTATTATAAAAAATATTATAAAAAATCTTAAAAAAACTCTTTTTACATTTCAGATATAATCTGAATAATTATATTCCAATTATGAATTATCTAAGTAACTTGTCCTGAATAATTATATTCCGACTATGAATTATCTAAGTAACTTATCCTGAATAATTATATTCCGATTATGATTTCTCGTAGCTTATCCGGAATAATTATTTTCCGACTATGAATTATCCAAGTAACTTATCCTGAATAATTATATTCCGACTATGAATCATCTAAGTAACTTATCCTGAATAATTATATTCCGACTATGAATTATCTAAGTAACTTACTCTGGATATGCCCTGGACTTATCCTGAATAATTATTTTCCAATATTATTTATTTCATAAATGGATGCATTAAAATATACATGACAACAACCCAAAGTTCACAAAGTGATAATCTCTTTGTGAACTTTGAGTGAATATATAGTGAGTACAAAATATGAATTTTGTTATTCAAATATATCAGAGTAAATGACAATTATATTATATACTATTTTTTCTGTTTTTATATTCATAATTGTTTTTGTTAATATTATTAAAGTATTAGTTAAATGTGGGTTATAATATTTATTTGCATATATTGTGAAAGTAATGAATATATCGGGGTAAGTTCTATAAAAAATTTATTATTTGTTAATTTTTTTTTGGAAATTGAACTATATAAACTTTACAAATTTTATTGTAAGTATTATATGTAAATTATTTACACTTGCTGTTTTGTATAGAGGGTTTAATTCTTCATTTTTTTATATCCAGTTTCAATCATTAATCATATTGAGGATATTTGCATATTAAGAAAATTCTCTCTTTAAAGTTTTATTCATAATTTTATTCAGATCTTCAATAAAATTATGCTTTATTTTAGTTATTTGGCGATTTTATCAATAGTTTGCAACGAAATAACATCATATTAGTATTTTACTATATTATTCTAACTTTAATAAGTAACTATTATTATTTTTCTAACTTAACTATTATTCTTTACTATTTACTTTATAATTCTATATCTACTTTTATGGTAAAGTTTATAGTTCATAATAAAAACATTTGTTACTCGTCTTTTTAACTAACTATCCATTGAAATTAACTTTCCATTAAATTCCTTAATTAACTATCCATTAAATCCATAAAATTAACTATCCATTAAATTTTATATAACTATTCATTTATATCAGTATCATATTATTCTAATGAATACAACAATTAAAATTAAATTCTACAATTTAATTTTTAAATATTACTATTTATTTTAAATGAAAGGATATTAAACCTAAAAAAAAAAGTACATTTTCCCACAATTTTTCATGTTCAGCTAAGCAATTATATTCCAAAAACAATTGAGAGATTATCTAACTCCTGTAATTGATAACATACCTTGCAGATGCTCATTATGGCACATAAAAGGTCAAAACTCCCAATAACCGATAACAATGTGATTTTTTTTATGGGATCACCCTAGTTATAACATAGCAACCGTGTCCTCTAGAAATTAACAAAATTGCCTAATCTCTCCCACCCAATCAAGAGATTCACGACAATTCCTTCTTATTATGAGAATTTCGCCATTCCCAACGATCTCATTAGTCACCCCACATTAAATGAACACGTTTCCTTATCATGGGGTAATTCATAAATTCGTCAATTACATCTTTTAGAACAGAGGCTACTGGAAGCCTTGGCACGAAAATTTCCCATGTGGTTTCGCCGATCACGTTTCCCCCATTTCCCACAGTCCAATTAAACTTCTCTCCCCCTTTACAACATCCCGAGCTAATGACCAGTAATACTCTATTCCAAGTCTTCGCCAACTTCCACGCCATGAGAATTCCCATAGACCACGCTGACTTCCAGAACGGTTGGTGCTGCATTTCGGTTCGCTTTGTTGGCTTGGGTCCCTAATTGGTTGTCCAAAGGGAGTGATACTGGCAATATTTAGTGGGTGAAGCGCAATTGGCTGGTTTCCCTGTCACTTCAAAGAGATGCATTCTAAATTAGGGTCTTGTGTAAGCAGGTCTTTGGCTAATCTATGTATTGGAAGCGAATGGAAGTTACGAGCATAATCATGCATTTTGATGGAGAGGGGCCATGAGTAGAGGTGATATTTGGTTCGAGAGTTCGAATGTAGTACTGGTACTGAGGTATTTGTATAGATTGGAATAAGTTAATCACCGAATCGGAGTATTGATACTCGAGTATATCATGACTGAGTGAAGGATTTTAGTTTGCTTGTTAATTGTCTTCGTAACTGCATTTTGAGTTTTGACTGAATGGCTATTTGTTTATCTATTCTTGCTAGGCAACTTGGAAAAATGTGATCATGAACAAAGAATGAGGTGAAAATTTTAATATAAGAGTAGTTTATTAAGATGTTGTTTTTTTTTTAATTTTATGTAGTATTTAGTACTTTATTTGTTTCAAAATGAAAATTTATAAATATTTTTCAAAAAAGTGACTTCTATTGTTTAAGCATGTTATACATTATGAAATATTTGAAATTAAATTTAATATTTCATTGTCATTATAACAATAGTATCTATTTGGTCACATTTAGTTTGGTTTGGTTTGTTGCTATACTGTCATTTTGGACACACTTTAGGCTAATTAGACCGGGATCTATTATTTTCAGAAATTAAAAAAAAAAAAAATTAATTAAAGGAAAAAAACTGCATTATATTGAGAATATTTAAAAATGAAATATATGTTTAAAACTATCTGCCAATCATGATACTATAGAAAAATAAACTATTCAATGAAGAAATTAAAGATGTACATTTTTATTAAAATATTCATAGCATTTATATATATGAAGGGAAAAAAGGAAGTTTAAATAAATATCTCTACTTGAAAACATAACAAATACCCTCCCAAATTTCTGTATTGATGAACTGTATTTCTTAATTACATAGTTGTCTGTTAGATATTTGAAGATTTAGTCTAGCAAGCTTTATAAATTATGATTAATTGAAAGGTATACAGAAGTCAACAATCAAATATTCGCCAAATAAATCCTATCTTCAACCAATCTATCAATCCTATCTTCGCCAAGAATATTTTAGTAACTATGTATGTATACCATTAGTACTTTAATATAGCAAACCAGTATCATTCAAGTACACCCATAAAAACAGTGATAATTCTTTATTTTAAGCTAACTTTGATGAAAATGTTATTTGATCGAAAAAGCATCAAAACCTAAATAAAATACATTGCATAGAATGTGAAAACAAATCTAAATAATTTGAAAAAAGACTGTTTGCAGAAATTAAAAATAAAATAAAAAAAAATAAAGAAAAATTAATTTAAAAAAGTAAAAGAAATAGATTGCATTATATTGAGCATGTTGAAAAATAAAATATAAATTTAAGGAAAACTATCAACAAATCATGATACTATAGTATAAACAAATTATTTAATGGAAAAATTAAAGAAAAATATTTTTATAAAAAATATTCATATGAAGGAGATTTAAATATCTCTTGTTGAAAAGGTAATAAATATACTTTCAAATGTCTTTATTGATGTACTTTACTGCTTAATAACATAGTTGTCTGTTAAATCTTTGACGATTTAGTCTAGCAGGCTTTATAAATTATGATTAATTGAAATTTATGCAGAAGTCATCAATCAAATCTTCTCCTAAGAAATACTATCTTCAATCAATGTATCAATCCTATCTTCGCTAAGAATATCTTAGTAGCATATTTAATATAGCAAATCAAGAATATAACCAGTATCATCAATGACAAACTCACACAAAAAAAAGCGGTAATTCTTCATTTTAAGCTAACTTTGATGAAATCTTTATTTGATCGAAAAAATATCATAACCTACATAAAATACATTTATTTCTTCATCATCCTAAATGAAAGAATTTTTTATCGTCAGCTTTTCAAGATCCATTTTGACAATAGACGCTGCTAAGAAAAAAATTAGGTTTTAAAGCTCGAAAGATTTATTTATCATGTCTTGGAAAAAATGTCTCGTCAATCTTAACACTCTATGGAGGACGGAATATCTCGCCTAAGGAACAAGTAAAGCAGAAAAAAAAGAGTTGAGAACACATCCTGTTGACAAATAATCTGTCATATGGGTCCCCATCCATCACACTTGTCGTGCTGGCAGCTATTGACCTTTGTCATATTGTGTCATTTGTCACTACTGTCCGGAGGAAGAGAATGACAAAAACTACACTGGCCTATTACTAGCCCGTGTCCTATCCAAGTGCCGAGTTTCATACCAGGATTGATTTGAAAGGAATTTCGGATTTATTCTGCTTTAGCAAAAGCAATTGGTTTCCGGTACATTTTTTTTTTTTATCTGTCTCTCTGTGAAATATCTCAAAGAAATGATGCGAGCTTCTTAAGAAAGATAAGAATAGTTTTTTAAATCTGTTTTTTTTTTTTAAATTGAAGCAAGTATTTCGTTTGTTTGATATAACTCGAAATATAGATTGACAAAAATATTTTTTTTTCAGAAAGTTTGGTTGTTTTTGTTTAAAAATGCATGTTTTAAGTACTTTTAAAAGGAATGTTTTGTTTTGTTTGATAATTTTTTATTTTATTTATGTTTCGGACAAATATATTTTAAGAAGTTTTTATATGTCTAAGTTTTTGTTAATATGGTTTATTTTAAAAATTGATAAAAAATTTGCAATATTTTTTTAGCTTATTAAAAAGATTATTTACCTTTAACTTAAATTTTATTTTCAGTTATTTAAAAGTATAAGTATAATAAAAAAAAACGCATGAGAAACAGATCTTTTACACATGTGTACAAAAACTTTTTTTCCATGTTTTTGTATAGACCTCTTCCATTTTGACGAAACCTAATTTTTAAATTAATGAATTAAATGTCACCACACTGTTAACATTATTATTTATATTTTTGTTTTTTAGAGAAGTTTCTAGATGTAAGTTTTTGTTAATAGGGATAGTTTAAAAATTGATAAAAAAAATTTTGCATTAAGTGTTTTAATTTACTAAAAAGTTTATTGGCATCAAATTAAATTTTATTTTCAATTATTAAAAAGCATATGTATGCATATGTAAAAGCATATGTAAAAGCGTATGTATTTCGTATATCTATCAACTTTGAAATCTTCCCAGCTAGCTATATAGCTTGGGGGAGGCATGGACGATTCTTACTCTGTATTACAATCTTAATTTTTTCCATTTTTTTAATTTTTTAAACATGAAATCATGTTAGTTTAATTTATTTGTTTGATAAAAATTAATAATTTAAGGTTTTCCCAAATAGTAGTATTCTTACAAATTCACATTCTAATGATTTTTAATTTCTGTTGGGATATACTACACTTAACATTTAGAATTGAGTTACATTTATTTCTTAATTACAAGTTACAATCCAATTGCTTTAACTTTAAAATATGTATTTTTAAGCGATAGTCATTTTTAAAATTATGATTATTCAGAAAGAAAGACATACAAAAAAAAATGAATATGCAAATTAATTAAAAACATCTTTAGTATGACTAGACAATTTTTGTATTAAATTATTCTATAAAAAAAAAGATATATTTTAAATTTGCAGAATTGCTCATAATACATCTCTTCCCATTGTCAGACAAGTATTATTTTTTTATTCGTTTTGATAACTTATTTGTTATTATGATTTTACACTTTTATTACTTGATCATTATTCTAACTCTATTCGCCAAAAATTTTTAGAGCGACCTGAATTCTAATGAAGTTCTATACACGAATAACATTTGCATCGTAACTGGAGAAACAAAATAAACCCATTTTTTTTTATCACTGTGATAAGAATGATGGATGGCAGTTTTGGAAACTTCACAGCTGCCGAGCCTATTTTTCCTCTGTTGTAATATATTATTTGAAAGTGACTATCAAAAATATTTTTAAAACTTTATTAACTACTCCAGGAAAGAATTAAACTTAAATTGAGGTTGCACAGGAAATTATCATAAAATGTGAGAAAATTTGCTGTTTAAGCATAATTTTTTATCTGAAAGTTGAAAAAAAATATTTACATATCCTTTCAAAAAATTGATATATTAGTTACAAATATGCGAAAGAGGAATTTTTATAGTCATGATTCCTATTATGAAATATAAGCTCATTTAGTGATGTGAAAAGCAATAATGAAATACTAAAAATTGAAATTAAACTTTACTAATTTAAAAGTACTAATATACATATATATTCTTGTATATATACATTTAAATTAATATATACATTTAACTTAGTATGTTCTTATACTACTATTTATAATATTACTACTATACATGTTCTTATACTACTTATAATATATATTATGTGTTTTTGTACCTGTAAGAAGGGATATTTATGTGAAAATGAAATAACTATCTTAAACTATCATAATTATGTAACAGAGAAAACATATTTACATTTGCTTTCATCAAAATTAATATTTTATTCTCAATTTCACGAACATGAAAAAGAGGTATTGTTATAGTCATAATTCCTATTATAAAATATAAGGTGATGGCTTAAAGTGGATACCGAACCACTACAAACATCCAGGGCGCAGTCGCGGGTGAACCCGAAGCCTGTGGTGCCAAGCGCCAGAAGTCTAACATGACTGTAGAGCAAGGCTGGCAACCCTACACCTTTGAAAAGAAAACATATCTTGTCTCAATATCTGCCAGTAGGCAGACGACCTTAGCCCACCATGGGGCTAGTAAAGAAGAAGAAGAATTTGCTTCTTAAAGCTGATTCAGTATTTTTATAGTCGACATACACTATGTCAGTATCTGTATGCATTATGTATTTAATTCTTCTGCCCTTTTATCATTTAACTTTCTTCTTAAAACCGTAAAAACACAAAGCTTCAGTGCGTTTATTGTTTACTAAATTTTGTTAAGTTTATTGTTTACTAAGTTTAACTCTACCAAGTTTCATACACTCTATGTTTCGTTGATTTCTTATTTATCTTGCTTCTTACTCGGTAAATATTTCGAAACTCAGTGTGAATATTGTTTCAGCTCACAAACATTGCCGAGACAGCCCATGCTATCCCGGAGTTCAGTGTGCGGACACTTCTGATGGCTTCCGATGTGGACCCTGCCCTCGAGGCTATACTGGAGACGGCGTCTCTTGTAAACAAGTCGTCACTTGCAACGACAGACCCTGCTTTGAAGGTAAGGAGCCAACTCCCACTCATTTCCCTTTGCGCAGAAGGCTTTGCATCAGACCGCCACTGTACGCTGGCTGATATTAAAATTGTCTTTCAATCAAGATGTGTTTACGAGTTGAAGAAGATGGTGTATGTTACTTACTTTATATGGATCTCTCATCTGTAAAAATTGCTATGCGCAATGACAGATCATTATGAAATAAAAAGTACAATAAAATAATGATGTATCTCAAATCGTTATTTTTGTCATTTCGAAAGCATATTTCAAAATTTTGTGCGAAATTGAACAGGGAACCTTTTTTTCCACATGTAATGTATCAATTTTCTTTTATTTAATGAATTGCATTAAAATATTTTTGCACGAAAAATTTATTGGGTTAAAAACGTTGTTATTTACTGTTAAATATGGAAGTTAAAAATATGACATAATAACTTTTTTTTTTCATATTCTAAACAAATCACAGTATGTCTATATTATACCTTATTTCCATATGACATATTAAAGAAATATATAACGTTAAAATAAAAGGGTTCAATTCGAATTTATGTGATCTAAGTAACAATTTTAATACAAAAATTATAAAAAATGTGATGATGTTTATTTCCAAATAATTCCAAAATCGTATTTTATTCTTGTAGAAACAAACAATTTAATACTGAACATTAACCTAGTTCAAATACATGTTTTTATTCTACTTGTAATAGAATTCTATTAATTTTTTAAAAACATTTTTAGCTCTTGCAAACAAGTTCACGTTCCAGCTTACTCATAAGCATCAGTTCTCCACGGGCTAGTATATATTTATTTTAAATCTTTATTATACATAGCCTATATAAATAATTAGCTTCTTTTGATTACCAAAATTATTTAGGGAAATTTTACCCATTTTTACATCCGCTATAGAGGCCAACAGAGAAGCATCTCATTGTAGAACGCCAAACCCATCTTGATTTCAGAACAAGTTATCAAAACTGGTCGCTTAAGTTCAGTTACAATTTATTAGTATGACTTTAGGTTGATTTAATGTATATTTTGTGTGTTAACTGTTGTACTATGCAAAATTGATCTGCATATTTAGGATTATGGAACACCAAGTTAATGACTGTGATGAAAACTGAAATTTTCATACAGTTAATTGAAACCTTTCTTACAAAGTTAAATAGCAGTACACATGATTATGTTTAGAATGTTTTCTAAATTTATTGTTACATTCTTAGCTTTTTACAAATTTATGTTTCATAATGCGTGAAAAAATACAAAATTTCTGCTTTCGCTAGTTATATCAAACGTACAACATGCTTCCCAGCAACTCCTATGAGAAAAATTAACAAGTTCTTTTTTAAACAATTTATTCGTGTTTCTAATTTGCTATATATAACACCTTGAAATATATTAGCTGGTCATTTTCAACTCTATTACTATGTCCGGTAAATGTAAAGAACGTATTGCATACTGAATCACAAACACAGCGTTCTATTGCTGTCAATAAGTTGATTTTTATTAACTTTGGAAAAGTTCCCGATTTAAACTGCCTGTTTTTAACTTTATGAAAGAGATGTGACTTTAATAGATAGGCTTCGGATGAATTTAGATATTCTAACCTTTCTGTGATGTCTTATATTCCATTGATTCTTTGAAATACTCACCCAAATACTCATTAAATAACTATTGGAGAGTAGTGCTGTAGAATTCCTTAAGATTTGCTAGCGGCCTTCTTCCTTTTGAATGGATTTATCATGGACAATAATCTATTCAATTGATCCTTTGAAATACTCACGGAAGGATCAATACTACACTGTAGGATCAATGAAGTATTTAATATCCTTCTATGTTATTAAAAAATATATTATGCATTTAGATATTCTAACCTTTCTGTGATTTCTTATATTCTATTGATCCTTTGAAATACTCATTAAATAACTACTGGTGAGAGTGGCATTGTGAAGAACCAAATAGAGCTGTAGAATTCCGTAAGATTTGCTAGCGACGTTCTTCCTTTCGAATGGATTTATAGCTTACAATGTTGTATTCTATTGATCCTTCGAAATACTCATCGAAGGATCAATACTACACAGTAGGATCAATGAAATATTTAATAGTTTATTTAATATCATATTATATTATTAAAACTATACATTATGCATTCAGATATTCTAACCTTTCTGTGATGTCTTATATTCTGTTGATCCTTTGAAATACTCATTAAATAACTACTTGAGAGAGTTGCATTGTGAAGAACCAAATAGTGCTGTAGAATTTCGTATGATCTGCTCGCGACCTTCTTCCTTTTGAATGGACAACTTCTTTTCGGCCATTAGAATAGTTGGCAAAGTTTAGTTCGAAGAAAAGAATCTCGACTTCAACACCGTTGGCAACAATGCGAAGAAGAAAAAAGAACTGTAAGGAAGAAAGAAAAAAAAAAGTGAGGAATGTCGAAGAAAAAAAGAAGTAAAACAAAAAAAGCTCCCCCCAAAAAAATTGTACCCCAGGGTGTAGAGGAAAAATATTTTTCGCCTTGAAACACTCTTCTCCAGAAATATTTCTTTCTCCTCTGCTCTCGTTGGACCTTTATTTTTTGATTTTACAAAAGAAAATGACCTTTCGGTAAACTTTTATTTCTGCATGGATAGAATAGAGTTATACCAGTCCGGAATATCCGTTGTTTTTGTTTGGTTCAAGCCATGTGAGAATACGAAATGGAACGTAACGCAGATATATCGAATCTTGGAAGGGGCCAAAGAAAATAAAATATAATGCTTGTATTTCTTCTGGTGGTTGTGTAGAGAATTCAATTCTTCACTGCAAATTCTCTGTCTTAGCATGAGGTATTTGAAGTTATTTTTAAACTACTAAATTTAACATTCTATAATAATTTTGTGGTTTATACACAATAGTATTATGCTTGTTTTATTGTAAGATTTCCCCGAGCCTCTAAATTACTGCTGCTAATTACATTGATGATGAAACAAAATAAATTTAAAAGGGTTTTTTTCAATAAGATTTCTAATTGTTTATTGCTGATAATATATATATACAGGTGGTTATAAAAATAATGGAAATACCCTAGAGTTGTCCGCCATATTAGTAAATGATTCCTTAGGATTGCTTTAGGCTTGGTATCGCCTGAGAATCGAATCATAAAAGTACTAAATAGTGTTTAGAAGAATATTGAGCCATTGTTCATGAAGGTATTTTGAAAGTTCTGGGAAAGATACCCGTGAAGGACATCGATTCCTTACTGATCTCTCTAAAATAGACCATAACTGTTCGATGATATTGAGATCGGGGGATTGTGCGAGCGAAGACAAATGTTTCACTTCATCCTCGCGCTCATCAAACTATTGTTGGACAGGTCCCTGGTTCACGGATGGGTGCATTATCATCCTGGAAAATTCCCTCTCCAGTAGAAAACAAAGCTTGCATCATAGAGTGGACATGATTAGTTAAAATTTCTTAATACTTCTAACCAGGGATCCTTCCTTCAGTATTACGATTGGGTCTTCAGAAAACCACGACATGGTTTACCATACGATGGCAGATCCACCTCCATGCTTGACAGTTGGAAGGAGACAATCACAATTATACGCTTGTGCAGGTGTCCAAGCGTGCACCCATCTTGTTGTGGTGAAAAGTGTGAAAGATGTTACGTCTGACAATAAAATTTTCTTCTGCTTATCCATCTACCAGGTTTTGGCGTTGTGGCCCCACTGTAGACGATATTTGGCATTAACAAATGTGACAAGTGATTTAGGAATTGCTGCTCTGGCATAAATATCCTGTTTATGAAGGTGCCTTCTAACTGTAATTATTGACACTGTAAAATCCAGACGTTGATTGATCTCTACGGTCACTTTGATTGCAACTGTTTTCTTTTTAGACATTACAATCCGTTTCAATATCCGTCGGTCTCTTTCACTTGGCTTCTCTTTCCATCCACTATTTCGCTTTACCCAGCTTGTCTTGCCGTGCTGTGTGTACGCTATCATGACTTTAGACGTCATAACTCTAGTAACGCCTAAACGCTGGGATGTTTCGGTCACAGTTGCTCCCTCTAGTCGGGCGCCTACAATTTGGTCTCTTTGAAAGTCTGTGAATTTTGACATTTTACACTTTTGACAAAAATCCAAGACGTATACAACTGCACTTAAGCCACCTCATACTACCATGATATATTCAATTCTATTCCAAATTTATTTCCTTAGCATGAAGTATTTAAAACTATATTTAAACTATTAAATTTAACATTGTACAAAAATTTTGAATGATTCATGTATAAATTGATTCTTATTTTTGAATTTAATTATGCTTAATTCTTTATATTAAAAAAAACCGATAGCTAAGAATATATTTTAATGCTTACGAAGCGCACTCTTAAATGTCACTTTTATTCACAAGTGTTTCCGTTATTTTGATAACCATACGTCTATACATATATTAACAATAATGTTTTTTAATCCCATTCTTAATTCGGGATAGCAGCGACTTATAATTTAATTATTACTAATATATAAATTTAACAATTAGAATAATTAAATATTTATGACTTGATTACAAAATGAAATCCATAAATATATTTGAAAACAGCGGTTGTATTTCTACCTAATGGCCTAAGTCATGATTTTCAAACCACGTTCATGATTTGAAATAGAACTCCAGCAAATGGAACTTTAAATCTCATATTTAGTTGTTTACGACTGCATGGATTCAATTTACTACTGATCAACACTTTCTCGATTCATTAATCATTTGCATTTTTGAAATATAATACTTAATAAACAATAGGAAAAAGACATTTAATAAATAAGAAGACACCAAAGAACACGCAATAATCTAACAAAGTAAACTTTAGAAAATCTAAGAGTTGTAGGAACAGCGAACAATTCAGTGTAAAGTGAAAAACAAAATAATCAATAATGTTATTGAAATAATTCATTTCAAAATGATTTAATGAATTTACAAATAGAAGCCTTTGGAAAGAGTTTTCAAATATCTCGCTAGTTTTTAAATATATGTTGTAGATTAATTTATTGACAATTAAAGAAAATCATGTAAAATTGGTAAACAAATTATTTATTGAATAAATAAGCACGTTAGTTAAGCAAGTTATAAAATTACTCTTGTATAAATAAACGTAAATAAAAGTCTAAATAAACAAAGTATAAAAGTTTAATGAAAAAACAAACAAAGGTATAAACGTGTAATAAAATTATTAGTGTAAAATTATTTAATGTATAAATAAGCTTTTTATAAAATTATTTTTGTGTAAATAGACGTAATAAAACAATTATTGAATGAATAAGCGTGTAATAAAGTGTATAATAGTATTATTTATTGAATAAACATGTAATAATACATGTAATAAAATTATTTGTTGCATGCATAAATATAATAAAACGTGTAACAAGATTATTTATTGAATACATAAACATGTAAAAAAACGTGTAATAGAACTATTTATTGTATAAATAAATGTGTTTAAAACATTACTTTTTCCATAACTAGGCTGGTCCTCGTCGAAAGAAAGGCTCTTCTTTTGAGGTTGTGCCCAAATAAAATCAATTTTCAGTTTATTCAAAAGAATGGAATGCTTCTCAAATAAACCATATGCAATCGATTGTAACAAATGATAATTGGAAGGAATAAGATCTGGACTAAAGGGCATCTGGAGAATATGATGGACGGGGTAAGACTTCACATCGAGGCGTTCCCAAATATTTTTGTCTTGCTTCGTAGCATATGTCTGAGCAGTATCATGATGACTTATGACTGATTTGCTGGGATGTTTCTTGTATTTTTGGCCGTTTTTTATTCAATTCCCAGAATCTCTTCATTTGCAATCAATAATCATCTCTCCATATTTTTAGAAACTCAGGAGTTTTCCAGTTGAACAGCGCGCTTTTGGTCTTACTTTTCAAAATCCCCATCTATAAATCATTTAAATCATTTTTGACAAATTCTTTTAGTTGATGAATGTTAATCTTAAGCTTCAACAACAATTCGCTGAGCTTCAGCTACATTTTTTTTCCAATTAAAACATAAAACTAAAATCTTCTATCTATTCTTTTATTCGGTATAATATTCGGAGTGTTCAATATTAAACTGTTTTTTACATTTAAAACAAAATGACACATCTAAAAATCAAAGCCTAGTGACAGATGCTTGATATGAAATTAGCAACTTGATTTATCGAATAGTAATACTTTTTTATTCAATCTTTTAAAAATACCACATGAATTATATTTAATATCTAATAAAATAAGGATTCATTATGTCTTTATTACATTATACTGAATGTAATTATTTTATGTTTATATCGGTTATAATTGAACTGAGTTTAGTCACTTTTGTCCTACATTTCGACACGAACATTTTTGAGAGATATAATTTAATTAATAAATTTTCAATGGGATGTAAAATTTCAGAAATTTAAAATTATTTAAGCTCATCAATGAAGGCATTATTGTATTTAATAGATATAGATGCATGTGAGCATTTCAAATGCAATCTGTATTTCATATCTTTATTTAGAATGTTGACAGATCATCTCCGTCTTGAAAACGAAAATTTCATTGTGTATAATTTCCCATTAAAATTTTGTGAATATCCATCACTTCATACAAATTTGCGTCTTCATTTATATTACTATATTAAATAATGTACGCTTAATTTTACTACCGATTTAATAAAACTATAAATATTTAAATTATTTAGAAATTACTTATTTAAATATATATGTAGTTTATAAGTCTGCAAAAAATATTATGAAATAAAATATACACTTAGAAAGGTACATCATTAATTAAATGTTTTTCAAAAAATACAAGTGCCTAATTAGATAAAATAAAAATTTATGAACTCGAAACATTTCATGTAATGGGTATATTTATTTTGCACAGTAAACAAGGCATTTAAAAATTTATTTTATAATTGGAATTCCTTAAATGTATGAAAATTCCAAAATTAATCCATGCTATCAAAATGTAATCATCAATTAAGTTTTAAAAATTATTAAATTTATCGTTTTTAACATAGAAAAAAACGCATTAGAAATACTTATATACTTAATACGTATTTGCTATTTCATTAAAATTTATATATCTCCCATTTATAAGGGAAAAAATAAGTATCAAATTCAATGACTTTGTTGTAAACGGAGTTGTTTGAAATGAATGTGAAATATATTATTAGTTGAAGAATATTTTACTTTTATCATGTGTGAACATAATGCTGTCTTGGCTAAATGTCCACGGCGTCTCCACAAAAAGTGAAACTATATAGAGGACTTTGGAGACACCAAAAAAGAAGCTATACAGAGATCATCGGTGTCCCCAAAAAAGTTAAGCTAGATAAAAGACATTCGCGTCTCTAAAAAAGGAAGCTATATAGAGATCCTTGGTGTCTCAAAGAAATTGAAGCTATGTAGAAGTCCGTGGCGTCTCCAAAAAAGTGAAGTAATATAGAAGTTTGTGGCGTCTTTAAAAAATGTGAAGCTATATACAGGACCTTTGCATCTCCAAAAAAGTGAAACTATATAGAGATCATTGGCATCACCAAAAAAGATGTTATATAGAGAACCTTGGTGTCTCCAAAAAAGTGAAGCTATGAAGAGTTCCGTGGCCTCTCTTAAAAAGTGAAGCTATTAAATAAAAAATAAAGAAGAATATAAGTTATTATTTAAAACATATTCTCCTCGTACAACATGAGAAATTTTCTTTTAAAATACTTTTATTTAAAATAAACGCTGATTTTTGTGTGATTTTATTTATGAGTGTTTCAAAAGTGGCATTATATATGTGTTGCTAAATATAAAATGCCATAATAAGTCCCGTGCTCTGTGGTTCATTTTAAATTATCTGAATTTCAAAATATAAATAGGTTTTTTATTTCAATATCCTCAAAATAGTGTCTAAGGTTGGGTTTATGTTCATAAAAGTTAATTTAATCCTCACTGAACAGAATTTATAGTGCTTCTTATAGTATTTTAACAACTACTTATGGAGTATTGGTATATTTCTTGTCTATTGAATTTGATACTTCTTGTAGTATTTAGACCAATTGCTTCATAAATTTCTTGGTATACTCCCATATATTTCCGTCCAAGAAAATATGTTCCCACATGATAAATAAAAATTCGGGAGCGAATTTTAGTTTTTATAATTATTATTTTAATTATTTCAGAGTTTATTTCAGAGTATGAAATTGACAAATTCATTTTAAAAGCAACACTCCTATCATTATTCTATTTTTCTAAGGAAAATATGAAAGTTACATCTTTATATTTATGCGATTGCATAATCACATATGGCAATCCTACTTTCGCAAAATATTTAAAACTTGTAACATGTATATATTGTATATGTTATATTAAAAACTTGCAATATATTTAACACTTATACTTATTTTAATTAATATTCAGTTTTCTCTATTTTTATTAAATTTTTCATGATTTTGGTCAAACTCAGAAAATTATCATGATTGTGTGTGTAATGCAGTGTAATAACAAAACTTGTAAACAACGAAAAAACTTGTAAACAACAAAAAAAACTTGTGTAACAACAAAAACTATAACAAATTTTATATAATAATTTTAAAATATAGCGTAGTTCTAAAATATACACTCATTTTTCATAATTACTCAGAATAAATTCAACAAATAATACGTGAAACAGCATATTTATGCAATAGCCATTATAGCATTTGAAAGTTGATATCATCCGTATAAAAGAACATCAGTATTTGTATTTTAAAATGAAAGGAACTGAAAATCAGTGCAAACATATTTCAGGTTTGACAACACAAAAATAATGATGAAGATTTTTATTTTGAGTGGATAGTTTCGGATAGTTTAAAGACACATACACGTACTACTTTTTTCTATCTAAATAATAGTCCATTCCTTACTTGTTTTTAGATTACTTCTTCTTCTTCCAAAATCCTGTACAATTTTATTCACTATTGGTTATAAATTGCTCAAATTGTAACAAATTCAAAACAAAATTGCCGATAGATAATTAAATGTACAAAATTTTATTTGGGGTTTCAAATACTTATATCACTAGAACATTTTTACTTGTAGTACCTATTTACATGTTCTTCCTCCTGAAACTGCAAGAAACAAATTTCATCTTGTGCGTAGACCTTTACTGAATTCAGCAATTCAAGGGATGATGTTTTTCTACCTCAATGCCAGCAAAAATTTTAAGAAACGAATACGATTTTATGTCAAAATGTGAAAGTCATTGAGTCCTAGATCTGGTTTGAAAAATGGCATAGGGATCAAACAGTCCTGAACGGATATTTTTAATTATCTGGACAATACAGACATGAGTACTTTGAGAAATCATAAATGTCACACAAATCTTAATGAGTTAATACTATTTTGAGTAATGAGAGTAATTCTTCATAATAGGAGGGATAGTACAGTAACCAATTCGACTAGCCGTTATGGTATACCAGTTCAGTGAACTATGATTGAATATGATACTGTGTTTGCAAAAGACAAGTATCTACGATTATGCAAAACAACAACAGAATGGTGATTTGTGTACTCTTTATTAGAGGGCCAGAGAAAACATGTCCTGATCATAAGGACTTTGATGATGATGCTTCTAGCTGTTTAAATTTTTATTCTTGAAACATTTAAATTGTTTTTAAGGCCTTTTGGTCATTTTTATTAAAAATTTCTTGTCTTTTCCTTTTGTAATTTTGATTTGTTACATGTTATTTTTGTTTCTACAATAAATGGCCAAATGTGTATTGATTAAGTTCTAATGAAGCCATGGATAACAATAACAATTCAAGAAAACCAAATTTTACTAATGTTGCCACTCAAAATTTCTAAAGAATCGGCACTTACATTTTTTTAATGTACCTCATGTATGCGATTAAATAATCATAATAATAAATTATGAAATAAAAGGATGATGAAATATATAATGAAATGTTTGATCAAATAGCAAAATAGGGGCCGTTGGTATTTGATGACTTTTTTTTTACTTCAACTTGGTTATAAATCGTCAAATGTAGCAACCCAGTATCTTATACTGTTTGCAATTCATTATATGTACTTACAAACGCAATCATAAATACTATGGCAAAATATAAGCTTTTTTCTTATTTTACTGAACAAGAAACTAAAATATAAGCTATACAGAATACTTTAAATATTAATAGTAAGTTGATTTTTATATCTAATTTTATTAAATATACTGTTACATATAATTTTTATTATTTATTAATTTACATCAACGAAATGGTTAGATTAAGAAATAAACTATTTGTACCTTATTTACAGTAACTAAAATACACTCAGGAGAACCTAATTTTTAACTTTAAGTCACGGAATAAAACATGAAAGATGCATAACATTTATTAGAAAGCAGAAATATTTTCCATTTGTGTCGCATTTATTTATTTTTCATTTCTGTCTTTTTATTTAATGTTCCATATAAAATAAGAAAAACGAGAATCAGTATTCCCCAAACTAATAAAGAAATTGCAGAAAAAAAGAAAATCTAGGCTCTTTAGAAATAATAAAAAGGATACAGAAGCAAGTAAAAATATCTGCATATCTCTCTTGGGAAAACCGAAAGGTAGATCTTCTTTTTTTTTTCTTACTTAGAAGTACAGTAGGAAGAACATTATAGCTTAGGAAATTTATGGCCTAGATCTTTTTAGCATATATAATAAAATATTTAAGGGTTTTTTTTTTTCGTTGAATAAAATTTTAATGCAATATTTTATTAATGTTAATTTGTTTTATAGTTTTCACAGTTCGTAATGATTTTATTTCTTAAAAATTTGTTATCGCATAAAAACAAATCAAATTTATTGAAATCCGTTGAATTCAATTATCCATTTTTTTAGATGCTATTGATTAAAATAAATTTTTTTGCCTAAAGTTCCAAATTTATTTTTAAAAACCTTTCGGACATTTTTATTGAAAATGCCTGGTATGTTCCTTTGGTAATTTCGATTTCTTATATGTTCTTTTTTTTTCTACATTAATAGTTAAATTTATATAGATTGAATTCCAATAAAGCCATATGTAACAACAACGATTGAGCAAACACGATTTTACTTATATTGCCATTCAGAATTTCTAAAGAATCTGCATT
>BPLQ01001963.1:0-19122 GCA_021605075.1 Caerostris darwini
CCCACTAGAAGAGATATGTCATTTCCGTTCTCAGTTGAAAGGAATGTATAATCTCAATCAGTAGTAAGAATGCATAATGTATCACTCATAAGAAGAGAGGGAAATTGACCCCCCTCTTGACGGATTCTAAGACTTTTACAGCTGATAAATTTGCTTACATTCAAAGCAATAATTTTGGACTTTCATTGTAACTATTCATCATTTGTTTGTCATATTAGAGGAAAACCGGAAAAACTTCATTTGTTTATGCAAATATTTTACTACTGCTAAATTGGCTAATTATCAAAGCAATAATTGGAACATACTGCACGTTCGGAATTGATACCGCTTTTTTTTTTTTTGCAGGCTGTCTAGGAATATATTGTTATTGGATTAGAATAGAGAAGGTGGCAATTTATGAATGTAGATTGATAAGCTGAAATATTAGTCAGAACATTTTAGCAGTTAGTGGGGCAATGCCATATTTTATTAATTATACACGTACATTATAAACATTTAATAATAATTTGAAATCTTGGAATCTTTTCAAATTAATAATATTTTGACGAGTTAGGATTCAGAAGTTGAATTTGTTGTTAGCATTTAAGTATGTAATAATTCGATTTTCGATGATGTCTAGCATTGCAAACACAATGTCGAAAAAATAGATTCGAGTAGTTATTATTAAGATAAAATGTCTTACTAAACTAGTTGGATTGTCTGATGAGTTTTATTGATTTTATATCTGTGATAAGCGAATATCTTTGAAATTTCACCAAAAAATATATCCTTTTACAGGATGTAATTTTTCCAAAACAAAACTTTTTAAGAAATTTGCCACTTTATAAGCCACAAAAATTATCGTTAAGTAACCCTCGTTTAAAATTAATTTCTTAACATAAGTTATTAATTTAAGTATTATATCATGAAAAATAAATTTCCACACGGTCATATAATAGCTTGTATCCTAATATGTTGGAAAATTTCTAGTAATGAAAAATCATAATTCACATTTTGATGGATAGCAATTTAATTCCAGGAAAAATAATGAGAACAGTTTCGTGAAAACAACCTTTTTTTTTTACTTCTCAGTGAATATTTATTTCATGGCAGAGAATTTTATTTGAAATGACAGCTACTTGATTGCCCCGGCTCACAGTAAATTTCTCATTTCTTTTCAATGAATTAGAGACACGCGCACTCTTTCAAACTGCCTTTGTCAGTGAGGGGTAATTAAAACTTCATTTTGTTCAGGCCGCGTTAACTTTTAATCTTGAGGCTGTCGTTTAATTAGGTCATTTTTAGCATTGTCAAAAGAGCAAAGGCCATTTGTGTTTTATTTTTTTGTGCTTGGAAACTGTTTAAAGAAGGCGTCTGAAACTGATCCGTGTTTAACACATTTAGGCGATTGGTGCTTAAGTATAAGAAATTAAGCAATAAATTATTTTATGCAGGGTATTATATATTTTTTTCTATTTTTATTTCTATGTTTTTTCAATATGTTTAATGATTTTTTTTGTGTTAGTTATTTATCTGCGTTATGTAACTTAATGTAATTAAGTCAAATAAATTCTAAAAACAATGGTTCTCAGAAGGGGGGTATAAATCTGTGGTAAAGTAATTATTGAAAAAAATAAAATAACATAGGAAATTAAAAAAAAAAAAAAATAGAAAATTAAATAAACCATGTTTAAACGCGTCTTAAATATAAAGAAATAAAAATTAAAAAGTATTAATCTTTGATTTATTTTCATCGTGACCTACAAAAGTTCAACACCAGGTTTACAAGTATACGTAATAAACCAAACATGTTAAAACAATAATTAGAATGTAGAAAATATACAAAAATAACAAATTGAGTAAAATTAAAGAGGATAAAAGGCAAAGGAAAAAAAAAAAAAAAAAAAAATTGAGAACCACCATCTAAACATGTTAAAACAATAATTAGAATGTAGAAAATATACAAAAATAACAAATTGAGTAAAATTAAAGAGGATAAAAGGCAAAGGTAAAAACAAAAAAAAAAAAAAAAAAAAAACAATTGAGAACCACCATCTTAAAAATTATTTCCATTGAATACTAAAAATCTCATGCCGTAGAAGCCAGCCAATTGAAAACCAGCCTCTCAAAATTTTGACTGGCTGGTGTTCTACGACATGAGATTTTACTACCCATTGAAAAACCATTTTTAAGATATGAACTTATAAAGTAAAAGAGAAGCGATTAAATATTTTCTTTAAGTTTCATTAATTTTGCGTCAATAACAATTCAACAGCCTGAAATAAAATACGAAAACACTAAATAAACAAAAGCAAAAGACCCTTTTATGAGGAAACAGAAAGTTAAGCTGAAATCCCATCAAATTCTAAGAAAGTCACAGAAAATCAGCCAATCAGAAGCCTGATTAGGCTTTAGATTGCCCATGTTCTGAGAAGACCTATCTTAGTATTTGGTGGGAATCCAGCTTTAATGGTAAGTTATGAATGAAAAGATTTCTTTCATTCGGAGCCCTTAGGTTCTTAACAAATTTCACAAATATAGTGAATTCATCTGATATAATTTGTTGTCAACAATTTGAAAGATATTTAATTCCAGCAGAATTATACCAGGATACAATACTATCAATACTTTTTTTTCTTTCTAATGCAGCTGGCAAACACAGACAGCTTGTTCTTAGATCCCTTAAGACAAGTGCTGCACAGACGTACTCACTTTGTATTACCCAGGGGGCGCGTGTAACTTGAAGACAAGCCACGGACGCTGAGTAACAAAACCCCCCGCAACGCTCTACGATCCTATTAGACCGGGATCTACTCTTTAAAGTGGATTCCGAACCACTACAAACAACCATGGCACCGCCGGGACTCGAACCCGAAACCTGTGGTACCGAGCGCCAGAGCGCTAGCCACTCGACCATTCAGAACCCATAATATCAATACTGACAAATGAATATTTTTTTAAAGGTATTGAATAATTTTTAAGTAAATAGTTGTTCTACAAATGAATTTATTTTTCTATTAAAATAATTTTTAATTTCAAGGTTAATATGAAAAGCATGAACACATATATGAACATACATAGATTAAAAGTAATGGTTAAGAAATATTACTTAAAAGTACGTTACCCTTCAGATCGTGAACATTGTATCGTGTTGAAATAGAGGGACTTTGAAAAGCATTCTCCCAACCTTAAATTACTTTCTTTTCGAATTTTTACACTTTCGTTTTATATTTTTACTAAAATACAAATAAAAAGCTTGGTATCTTGCCAAATTGGAATATGAAAGATTTATGTTTTTAAGTGTTTCTTGTTGCTGCTTTTCGCTTTTAGCTGCGCCTAAAATGTTTTGAGCACTTCATTCATCATGTTCTCGTGAATCCTTTGAAATATGGAATTTCTTAAAGCAATTGAATGATATTTATGTTATTTTTAAGAGCCTAAATCGTATGATTATTATATAATACATAATTTATTCGTTTCAATAATACAGATGCAATTTAAGAATAGCTCTTTTTTAATGACATGTTGTTTTATAAATTAAATTAAATTAAAATAGGTTTGAATGGATAATCTATGTGCAAATCGTCAGTAATTATTGAAAAATATAGTAGAGTAGAGTGTAGAGTATATACACAGATTGCAAAATAGAGTCCATAGGTCTTAACTAGCAAGATTACTGGTAAGTGATATTTTCCGATGAGTCCAGCTTGCATCAGAATAATTTGTGCGCGTAATGAAGTGTAGAGAATATGGTTTTATAGATAGGTTTCATGCCCAAATGATGAAATCCAGACTATATAACACATACTTTTTTCAATTCCTACTATTAGTTCACATTATCCCTATATATATCTTGTTCAAATTTTTAATCGTTAATAAAATACTTTTTAGTCATCCACTCAAGTTCAAATACATTTATTTTGAACTTGTAGTGGATGACATTTGATGTTAATACAGTTTTTTCAAATATTAATTCAGTAATTAAATTTAATTACTTAATTTTAGTTTTTTTTAGATTTAAGTTGCATGTATCTAACAATAGATGGCGCCAGATGTAAGACGAAAATTTCAGCTTTATTTGTAAAGGACTTTTCTGCAATATAGTGAAAAAAAGTAGGAATTGTATAAAATTTATAAAATTTGATTTAAAATTTAAATTTAAATTTAAAATTTTTTTATTACTTGTTTTTACGTATTATGTAGAAATTAAGCTATATTAATTTAAGGCTCTCAATAGCCATTCATTAAATTTCATAAATTATATAAATTTTTCCTTATATCTTGTTTATAATACCTTTATTTAACTATGTTTTAAAATGTTATACTATGTTTAAATACAGATACATAAAAGAGCATGACTGCTTAAAGAAGGTAGATTTCCTAGGGGAAGATCAGTAATTATTTTTATGAAAAGAGGATGGCAGGATAAATAACTTCTGGAACCACTAATCTAAATAACCTTTTTGTCACACGTATTATCTAAAACTGCATCCATGGGATTTAATAAGAGGCAGTGTAACCATTTTGTTTGAGCTGATGGTGATGAGAAAATGTTTTCTGTTTGTGGGGAAAATCTTCTAGTCTTTTTAACGTACTCCTTGAAGACAAAAAAATTCCTAATTAATTCATTGACATTCGCAGTTCATGTAATAACTCCTCTATGAATAAGAATTTTTTGGTTGTATAAATAGTTATGCGTGTACATTGTCCATTGCTAAGAAAAATTTACGAAGAATATACAATGTTGTAAAAATTTTATTATGTAACTGTTGTGGATCTTCTTAAATCGTTTTCCAAAATTCAATGAAATATCTATTATTAATTGTAAAGTAAAGATTGCACTTGGTATTGCTTTAATATGCCATACATCATGAAGAATTTAATGGCTATTTTCTAATAGAACTTAATGTTAAGTTTATCAGCTCAAAAATTTCTACAATTTAAATTAATGCGGTATTATGATTTATTTTTTATTCTTTTATAGAATAATTGACCTAATTTTTATTTTTGGATGTCATACAGATATTTCTTTCAGGGATTTCCGATTAAACAATAATAGCCTTCAGTATATCATAAATAGAAAGAAGGTTTTTATTTCACTTCTTCTGGTTTTTTTTTGAATAAAAGGACATTATTATAATTTTAAATGATATTTTTTGTATCTTCCTGAAGAAATAACAGTAATATAGAAGAGTAACATTTAAAAATGTTAGAAGTAAAGTTCGATAGCCAAATTATCTTCTAGAAAAATAAAAGAATCGTGTAGTAAATCAGGAGATTGGTAGATACTTATCGATAATGTTAATGTTATTATCGTAGATAAAAATCGCTTACTGAAAGATACAACTTACTTACCAGATACTTACTACCACAACACACGGTCTCCATTGTGCAGATTTTGTACAGGAACAGATAAAAAATAAACTATGTTTATTTTTTTGAAGCATAAAAATTAAAAATAAATACAAATAATTCTCTTGAAGTATAATAGCCCCTAAAGACTTCCATATCTGCAAAACAAATTATTGTGAATAGTTTTCAAAATTGCTACAGAAAAATAACTACTATTGAAAAAGAAATCGCAAAATCAAAACAAATGAAAGCCAGCAGAGCGGTTGACAACAAACGATAAAACAAATAATAAAAAAAAATTTTGAAGTCAATTCTTAATTTTATTCTCTATTGCAGAAGGTCCTTTATAAATAATTTTTTTTTCATTTTTTTAAGGTTATCTGGCGCCATCTATTGGTAGATATATGCAACTTAAATCTAAAAATAAACTAAAATTAATTAATTAAATTTAATTACTGAATTAATATTTGAAAAAACTGTATTAACATCAAGTGTCATCCACTACAAGTTCAAAAAATGTATTTGAACTTGAGTAGATGAATAAAAAGTATTTTATGAACGATTGAAAATTTGAACAAGATATATATAGGGAGAGTGTGAGCTAATAGAAGAAATTGAATAAAAATAAATCTTCTGAAATTCAATACTAGAAAAATCGTTCGCTTCTTTTCCTAATAAAATTTGTCAAAATAAATGTGTATTATTTTCTGTAGCCGGGCAAAACCAGTTCATATCTGCTAGCATAAATATAAAATAATAAAATGTTTTCTATGATATTTAACAAAAATATTTTTAAAATTATTCAATAGATACAAAATTAATTAGTTAATTATTAAAATTAATGATCCTTTTACATGTATTACATTAAAAAAAATTTTCCTTCTAAAAGTCGCTTTAAAGGTTTATTCAAATTTATTTATTTCCAGTTATAAGCGACAGATTTTTAAATTGATAATCTGTATTATAAATATCACACCAGGTTCAAATTTCTTATATTTTCTTGCATTCTTTAAATGAAGAAAAAATTATTTTTAACTTTTCATATTTGTTGATTGCTAACAAAAAATATATTCGTGTAATTTGAAGATTGCAGTGATATTTTTCATTAAAAAAATTAAAAAAAAAAATGATATTTGCGAAATAATATTTTTTTTTATTTAAGGAAAATGTTCTGAATTTTACATTGTGTACGGCATTTAAGATTTCTAAATATTTAATTAAAGTATATAAAAACACTTTTTTACTGTATTTATTATTTTATTATTTTCTATCTTAAAATGAGAATAAGTTTAAAAAAAACGTATACAGTTTTTAAAATCATAATACAGTTTTTTTCTCAGGAAATGCTAAAATTCATTCAATTTCTTGTCTAATAACTGAAAAATTAACAAAAATCGCTTTTTAAATTGGAAGAAATTGTCTTAAAATATTTTTTTGGGGAAAAGTCTTAGAACTTTCAGAACAAGTTATACACGAAATTCTGTGCAGAATTATTTAAACACGTTGAATAATTAAAAGAATCTTAAAAAATAAGGAGAAAAAGATAAAAATATGAAATAAAAGTGAACAAACAATTAAATAAAATAAAAGAACTTAACAAAAAATATTTTTTCATTCTGCGTTAACTTCAATGTCTTAATCTCGTGCCTTTTAAAATAATTTTCGTTGACAGATGAACTCTGTTACCTTTTAACAAAATGAGCGGGAAAGCTACAGAAAAATCCTAGAAACAAAGTTACGAATAGAAAGTACTGTAAAACTTGGAATGTAATCTATTTATCCACCTGAAAGCTTCCATTTGCTAAAATATTTGATTATGCCATCTTGAATAAAACGGATGGATGATTTCAAGTTCAACTGTTGCCAAAAGAAAACATGGCGGAATCTTAAAAAAATTTCTTTGAGCAAGCATGGAATACACTTATTTGAATTTGCGTAATGAATAATAATGTACAGAAACAAATAGTTTATTCGAAAAGTCCTTGCAAGGAATGCAACAATTCGAAGTCATGCTACTGTAATCAAATTTTTTTGAGTTTGCCTCTTGAATTAGTAATTCCCTGTGAATTTGGGAAGTAAAATTTGCATTTTCTGACTTTTGGAAGGATAAAAGCATTGCTGAAGATTGAAACAAGTAATTCAAAATCGTAATGCATTTTAAATAAATTCTACAAGTACATTCGTCATAGTATAAAATGTATTTTTTTTTTTTTTTAAATTTATGCAAGCGACATGAAGTTTTAAAGTCAAGTTGAGGTAGTGCTTCATATAGAATTTATTAAGGTTTTGATATGATGTATGATTATAATTAAAGTTGTTTTATTTTGAATTTTTTTGTCAATGTTTTTAAAGAAATAGGCTTTCCTGTTTGAATAGTTAAAACAATTTTTTTAACCGATTTAAAATTAACAAGAAAATTATCTGCAATGTTTAGATTTGATCTTGCTATGAAAAGCCATTGTAAATTAAACTCTATTTATCAAAACATAGAATATATATTTTTTAAATTATTTTAATTTGAGCCTATTCGCCATTCAGACGTTTTATGTAGCAGATTCACCTTTATTCAAAATACACGAAGAAAACTGTTTTCTACTCTACACCAGAATTAAAAAAAAGGAATGGTAAAAAAAAATCGAATTTATTCTTGGAGATCTCTTTAAGAAGCCATTTGATCACATTTGTGATATGTCCCCCACCAGCCAATCTAACCAATAGCAAATCCACAACTAATGTCAATGAAGAACTCTATGAATGAGAAGAATGAAGAATTCTTTAAATTTTTCTGTTGAACTATTAAAAATCGAACGCAAACGATCAAAAATTGAATTATAATAAAACTTAACTCTCTTAAGCTCTAACCAAACAAGTTCAAAGTTTACTATGCATTACTATTTAGGATTAAAATTTACGATGTATATAAAAAAGCGAATCCACTGATTGTAAGTTGTTAAGGATATTTACAGATATATTAAGTTAATTCTTAAATTTTAGATTTACAGCAGAAATAGTTTATACGAACTATTGTAAATTGTAGAAATAGTAAATGATGTAAATGTTAAAGTACTAAACTAATTTTGAAAATATGATATTTGATATTTATATCTTAAACTGAGCACAATTTTTTAGTTTCGGTTCATTAGAGTTCCAGTAATAATACGTATAGTATAACAGCCAATCAAAATTCTGATTTCCGGCCCACGCGGGTTTTCTAAAACGTAGAACTTTTCTATAAAACTGAAACGTGCCTTTAAAATACTATTTTTGTTTGTAATTTAATTAGAATAATTTCGTAAAAACCATCATTAGTGTGTAAGATTTACAGTTACATTCTTTGAACTAATTTGCAAGGAAGTTGGTATACAAAAATTTCGTTAGTTTCTAAAGTTCATTAGCAATGGACATTTCATGCACGTCTGATAAAAATGTTTTTTTAACAATGTGAATGTCTAACATTTGAGAAATAATATTTTTCCAACCTGCTTGGAATTTCATGTAATTATTCATAATGTCTAGCATTTTAAATATGTTCATGTGGCTCGAATTGCAAAGTGTATTATATGATTATAATATTAACCCATTATTTTTTACTGCTTGGTGATTTTTATTCCAAAAGAAAAAGTCTATAAACCTTATAATAAACGCTTAACTGCAACCAACAGTCCACCAGTAATTTCTTTTATCCAATTATATTAAGGATTTTATGAATTATTTTGAAAAAAGATTTGCCTGATTAGGAAAGAAACCTTCGTTTCATCAAATAAGATGAATTTAAATCATGTATTAAATTAACAAATCAATTAAAAATAATAAAATATGTCTAAATTATACCAATTAACAGGCTAATTAAAAAGAATATTAATTTTTGTAAAAATATAATTGCATTTAAATAAACGATACAATATCAATAAAATATATATTAACACAAATGCATTTAAAAATATTATTTATTTAATTTTTTAAATAGAACATTTAAAGTAAATACTATTTTCACTAATAAACCACTTTATTAAACGGGGACAAAAATTCGTCGTTAAAAGGAATACCATATATGTTTGCTGTTGCTATTTTAGTATTCCTTTAAAAGACACACAAATACGCACAAATTCTGTAATATTTCAGAAATGATATGACCCCATTTGATTACATCTAAAAAGATGTTCAAACATATATTTTAAAAAGAAAAACAAGTTGTTGAATTTAACAGTAATAATATATACATGGTGTTTGGAGTGGAGGGATTGTTCTTCTGTGTGGAATTATATACTGAAATGACACCATAGAAGCACGACAGCTCTATGGCTGTATTAGGAATGATTTCCGAATAGTCGTATCCAGAATCCCATATTGCTTGAGCTGTTACATTGGCAACTTCATGAAAATGCTTCACCCCTCTCCAGCGGAAGTAAGGGATCTATTGAGAAGTGTGCGGCATCCACACATGATAGAAACTGCCTTGTACCTACCATGAGAGAAATACACCACATAAGCAGATTGGCTTGTGCATCATTTCACACGTGAGTTAATCCATTGTTCAGATAGTTAAGCGCATAACGCTTACATTTGCTACATTGTCAGAGAATTCAAGCATTGCAAATGAAGATTACTTCTTACACGAGGGTAACTGTTTGCGTTTTTCTTGCAGCATAATGCGTTGCAGCAGTTTTTTTTATTATTGAAAGTTTGTCCTTTAATTTTAGAATCTCCCTGTATTTTACAGAATGGATATTCAAGCAATTAAATTAGTATTTTATAAAGAAATGCATGCTGTAATTAGCTGAAAACCTCAATGGACCATTAATTAATTTCCTCAATAAAAGTTTTAAGGCTTTAATTACAAAATAAATTCAATGTAATTACCCTTTTACATATCAGGAATCTCTAACAGTTACAGATTCTTAATATGTAAAAAAGGTAGCGAGGGAAGGTAGAAAGACAGAGGGAAGTAGTGGTTCTAGGAAAAAATGGAACGAACAGACAGGGAAGCCATATTGAGAGGGAAGTAATATTGGTAGAGTGGGAATTAATAATGGTAGGGTGAGAAGTAAAGCTCTATAGTAAGAGTTTCAGTAGTAACCGTCCCACATTGTATGCAATATTGAAAAAATTCGAGAACTCCACCCAGCAGTCAAATTGTCGATGCATGCCAGTTCACACATTCCATCATTATCACCATTAAATATTGAAATCAATTAAGTGAAATTACATTCAATTATTTTAAAGGAAAATGCTGTAATTTTTAAATAATTTAATTAAGTAACAAAATAAATAAATGAATAAAAACAGTTTAATTTAATTTAATTTAGTTTAAAAATTAATTTAAAAGAACTTTGAATGCCTTAATTAACTGAAATGAAATAATTGTAAATGAAAATATTCATTTCATCTTCAATCTTCAACAAAAAAATTTTCCAAAGCAAATCTTTTAGAATTGGAAGTTTAGTTTGGAATGTTAAATAATTTTTGACTGCACTTAAACTTTTCTAACTTTCTTCATAATTTTTGTGACGTACTTTTGAAAAGTTTGACATTAATTGCCTGAATAATTTAAAGATCTTTTACAAAATGCGATGTGCTGTCTTTATTTGACATTTACTATGTTTATTAGGATTTTGTCAGACGTTCTGTGCTCACATATTTCAGATATAAAAACTAATAACTAACATCAAGAAAGCAAGAAATACTTGGAAAAATAAAGCTCAACTAAAGTGTTCATTAATTTTTTTGTCTGAAACACTTTAAATTTTTATTTCTGACATATTTTCATGCCACTTTCTGATCTTTTATTATCATTACTTTGACTATATTTAAAGAAATAAATGAAGCAGGAATGTCAAAAACAAAACTATTCAAGACTGCCATATCTTATTAACTTATCTGAAAATGGTGGAATATTTATTACTACTGGTTTATCAAAGAGAATTTTAAAAGTTGGTTAACAAGCAAAAGAACTTCTAGTCATGTCTTTTATGTAAATTTATTAAATGATTCTGAAATCTGTAAAACGTATTTTTCTCTCTGGAAAATTTATATGCCTCGAGCCATGCAAATATTAATTTTACGTATTTTGAAGTTATATTAAATTTATAATATCACGAATATGTCGTAATAAGTGAGGTTCACCTTCCAATAATTTAAAGAAAAGTTATTTCTGATTATGAAATCTCATTGGACATTCAAATAAATCTTTTAAAAAGAATTTTATTTTTAATAAGAATAGTTCCTTAAATAAAATTATAAATTCCACATCCTGCACTAATGGAAAATCAACAGTGAGATTTTACTATATTAATTTTTAGTTGATATACTAATTTATTATATAATTTACAATATAATTTATAGAAGAACAACTTGTAATCTGTTAATAATTAAATCAAATAAATGGATTTAATTTTATGTTATTCCAAAATTCTAAAGGTTTATAAAAACGTTCTTTCACCAGTTTTGTTTATAGTTGATTGAATTTCATCAATTAATTAATTTTTAATAACATTTTTAGAAAATATTTTAATATTAATTTATTGCCACGGTTTATTGTTCACTGCTCATTTGGTCGTTGCGTGATTTTCTGTTCAAAAGGTTCCAAAGTAAACCCAGAAGACCCAGTAAATAAATCATAAAATATATTAAATGTATGTTTTTCTATTTGTGTTTAACCCCTTACCTGCCGATGAAAACTTACGAGATGCGCTCCCCAGTGCCATTGTTTTTCATACGGGCGCGCGTAGTTATGCGACATATTGGAGGAAAAAAAGAGGTGCGTTTTGCAACATAAAACCTTTTTACTTTCACAGAAAAAATAAAATGTAAA
This sequence comes from Caerostris darwini, assembly GCA_021605075.1. Classification (NCBI taxonomy): domain Eukaryota; kingdom Metazoa; phylum Arthropoda; class Arachnida; order Araneae; family Araneidae; genus Caerostris; species Caerostris darwini. Next base: position 12,143 of record BPLQ01001963.1, read on the forward strand.
AAAAAAATTTAAATTTAAAGTATAGAATAACAGTGTAATAAAACAGATGTTAGAACTTATCTGCTGTGTGATATTTCCTAAAACAAGAATTCTTTATTGTTTCATATGTAAAATATGATAGGAGAAATAACTATTTATTTAAAATGTCTAAACTTGTTTGTTATAAACCAAGTCACATAAACCAAAATCACATTCATTGCATTGATAGCTGGTTTCACGACGAAACCGAAGTAAAAGAAGAATAAAGAAAGCATGACCTACTCAAACAGAAACAGAAGCAAAAACTGCACAGCTATGACTCACCGTCTCAGAAACATCCCCTTTACCAATACCCTATCCCTTTTCTCTGAAATAATAAAATCCGTTTCAAACATTGTCAAGGTCATTTTGTGGCATTCCAAGACCGTGGGAACAGTTTTCTTTATAGCGGCGCAATGCAAAGGATCGTACTTCGGAAAGGCGTATATATATATACGCCGGCGGCAGGGAACGCAGCGGTTGAGTGAGGCGTATATATACGCCGGCGGCAGTTAAGGGGTTAATTGTAGTTTTTTTCTAATTCTCAAGATTAACAGAAGCTTTCAATTTGCTTAAAATTGAGTTTAATTGAACTACAAAATTAATAAATTAATTAGCAAAGAACATAAATGAAGGTATTAAATTAAATGTATTAATGTGTCACAAAAACGTTTGGTCTTTTGTTTTTCTTTTAAACTAACAGTACATATGCGGTAGTTAACTGAGTAATAAACATATTTTTTCCTAACGTATTTATTCTCCTCATATTTTGCATAACGAACATAAACCTGAATGTTTTTCGTAATCTTTTGTTGTTGTTAAAAATTGTTAATTTTCCAAAGGAACTGTTTATTAAATGTATATTTTGTTTATATTTAGAGCCAACGGCCGTACCATGCTGAATATACCGGTTCTCGTTAGATCACCGAAGTTAAGCATCATTGGGCGCTGTCAGTACTTGGGTGGGTGACCACCTGGGAACACTGCGTGCCGTTGGCAAATTTGGGACCTGAATGGCCGAGTGTCTAGCGCTCTGGCGCTCGGTGTCACAGGTTTCGGGTTCGAATCCCGGCGGTGCCATGGATGTTTGTAGTGGTTCGGAATCCACTTTAAGCCGTAGGTCCCGGTCTTCTATGACTGTAAGAGTGTCACGGAGCAAAAGTCAGGCTTCTACCTACGGGTGCTCCATCACAACAGAAGCTGCTTCCTTCCCCTTCAATCATGAGTCCATATGGGCTCGTGGGCTTGGCCAGCCAAGTGGGATAAGAAACAACAACAAACATATTTTGTTTTTATGTGTACATAATTTCAATTTTGTTCTGATTCTTAACATTAACAAAAGCGTTTAATTAGCTTAAAATTGAGTTTAATTGAACAACAAAATTAACAAATTAATTAACAAAGGACATAAATAAAGATATTAAATTAAATGTATTAATATGACACTAAAACGTCTCATTTTTTTTTCTTCGTAATTTAAAGTAACAGTAGATGCACAGTAATTTACTAAGTAACAGACGTACTTTTTTCTAACTTGTTCTTCTCATGTTTTGCATAATTAACATGAACCTGAATGTTTTCGCAACATTTCGTTGTTGTTAAAAATAATTAATTTTCCAAAGGCACCGCATATTAAATGCATGTTTTGTTTTTATATATGCATTATTGCAATTTTGTTCTGATTCTTAACATTAACAAAAGCGTTTAATTAGCTTAAAATTGAGTTTAATTGAACAACAAAATTAACAAATTAATTAACAAAGGACATAAATAAAGATATTAAATTAAATGTATTAATGTGCCACTAAAACGTCTCATTTTTTTTCTTTGTAATTTAAAGTAACAGTAGATGCACAGTAATTTACTAAGTAACAGACGTACTTTTTTTCTAACTTGTTCTTATCACGTTTTGCATAACCAACATGAAACTGAATGTTTCCGCAACATTTCGTTGTTGTTAAAAATAATTAATTTTCCAAAGGCACCGCATATTAAATGCATGTTTTGTTTTTAATATGTATTATTGCAATTTTGTTCTGATTCTTAACATTAACAAAAGCGTTTAATTAGCTTAAAATTGAGTTTAATTGAACAACAAAATTAACAAATTAATTAACAAAGGACATAAATAAAGTTATTAAATCTCTAAAATGCCTCGTCTTTTTGTGTTTTTCTTAAACAAACAGTAGATATGCGGTAATTTACTAAGTAACATACATAGTTTTTTTCGTAACTAATTTGTTCACCTCATGTTCCGCATAACCAACATGCACCTGAATGCTTTCGCAACCTTCCGTTGTTGTTAAAAATAGTTAATTTTCTAACGGCACGGTATACATGCATTAGCTAAACTTCATTAAGCATCGCCATTAGTTAGAGCATTCACGCAGTCCCTTTCTGAGACTAATTTAAGAGCTAGTGGAAAATATACTACTTTCATTTCCTTAATGTCAGCTGAATATTATTTAAGAAGCCTTTCTAGCGAAGTTTCTTTTTTAAATTATTTACTAAAAGTATTCGTAGAAAATATCCTTAATTGAATTCTAGAGCACCAGTAAATTTTCTGACTTTTAAGACAGTAGAAATTGGAGTACACTTACATTATGTAATATTTCTTCTGTAAAGTTGCATTATAATGCAAATTTTTTTTTATTTATTCGTTGGAAATGGTGTGTTAAAAAATTTCAAACATAAAAAAAATTGTTTAATATTTCGACATTCAAAAGTTTTGCTATTAATTGCAAAATTTCCGGAACAAAATTTCCATTTCGATTATGTAGTAATTATTATAAAAACTTTTACTAATGATATTTAATGAAGTGCATATATCATATTTTATGTATCATTTACATTAAAAATAACCGTACAAAAATTATGCAATATAAAAAAAATAAAAAGTCTTTTATATTCGTTATTCGCTCTTACTGTATTATATGTCTAGAAACGAAAGATTATGCTACTAATTGGTATTTATCGTATGTTAAAAGCAAAAAAGTAGTTTATTGAACTATTTAAAAACTTGAAAGTTAAAAAAAAATGATTGCATCTAGTAATATTTATGTATTATTTGTTATTTCTAGTAACATTATTTTATTATTTGTAATGTTTGTAACATTTATGTATTATTTGTTAACATTATGTATTGTTTAACATTCATGTATGATTTGTTAACAGTATGTATTGTTTAAAATTCATGTATTATTTGTTAACATTATGTATTGTTTAAAATTCATGTATTATTTGTTAACATTATGTATTGTTTAACGTTTATGTATTATTTGCTTATACATAAATTAACATGTATGTATAATTTGTTATTAATACATAAATAAATTTATTAGAACAACTACTTAGTTTATAATTTTTATTAATTTTATTTAATATAAAAATATTAATTTATAAGTATTTAATACGAAAATTATTTAACATAAAAATTTATATAATACATTTTATATAAAAATATATAAAATTTATATAAAAAAATGTATAATATATATTTACTATTTGCAGTTCTTGTATATTCTAGCGAGATAGACTGTAGTACAAGTGGATACATTAGAGGCCATAGAAGCCAACAAACTTGCTTATCACGTCTTGCCAGAAGACGCTTGAGGAGTCTAACCTATGAACAATGGGTTCTGCACCAAGTATAGGGCTGCTCAAACATTCCCTTCTAGTATTTTAAACTGTCTCGATTTTACATTGTAGTGATATTTTTCTGAACCTCTTCTATACTTGGTTTAGAGGTTTATGAACATATCAATTTGGTGTAATAGCCAGACCCTTTCGGGGATTAGAAACAACAACATACACTTAGCAAATATTAATATTAGTAATGTAGTTCATTGAGGAATTTTTAAAATTGAAAGGGAAAAAATTGTAAAATTACGTAAATAAATGAAAAAAACATATTTCTAAAACTGAACAGCAATATTTAAAATGATTAAAAATAAATTTAATAATTTTAATCATTTAAATTTAAATTAACTAATTAAATAATTAGTTAGTAAATTAAATTAAATAGTGATTTTATAATATTATTATTAAATTGTCAAAAAATAATATTATAAAATACACGTATTGGTAGGAAAAATTGATTTTGAAAAAAAAATTTCAGATTTTATTAAATTAAAAATATATATATAAAAAAAATATTGTATTGAGATTTGGTTACACACCATTTAAAATTATTATTCTAAAAAAATACTATTGAAGAAAAGAAATGTGAAAAGAAAAGACACCACTAAAGAAAAATGCAATAAACGGAAAAGTATAAAAAATGAAATGAAAAAAAGTAGTATATCCTAAGTTTAAAATACTAACTAATTTATAAAATTCACTAATTTATAAAATTTAAGACAAAATAATAAAAAAAAAAATTGTGATTGAAAATTTGTATTCATTGAAATTTAAAAGAAATTTTGTCAAAAATATGAATCTGACAGTGATTTACAAATTTAATGACAAAAGAGAACTACGAGCTTATCAAAATTGAAAAATCCAAAAATTATAATATCTGAGTTCAATGTGTGATCAGTTCTGCAACTAGAATTATTACTTCTTAACAGCTACACAAATGTGACATCGATGTTCCGAGTTCAAAAGGATTCTATCATTTCACTGATTTATAAAAATTAAGGCCAAAAAATGTGGTTGTAAAATTTGTATTCGTTGAAATTAAAAAAAAAATTTTGGCAAAAGGATGAATATGACAGTGATTTACAAATTTAATCACAAAAGAGAACTATAAGCTTATTAAAATTGAAAAATCCAAAAATTATAATATCTGAGTTCAATGTGTGATCAGTTCTGCAAGGAGTATTATTACGTCTAACAGTTATACAGGCATCGACGTTCAGTGTTCAAAATGATTCAATATTGATTATATGGTGTATATGGTATTGTATTGAATTTTAATTATTTGCATTATAATATTTATTTCCGTAGGCTGGCATTATTAAAATACAAAAATTTCTATTTCCTTAATACAAATATTACTTTAACTATTACTATTACTTTAGCTAATAAGAAGTAAGGAAAATGTTTTCATTCAAAGAAAATCAAAAAAATGAATACGTATCAGATATAAGAACTGGTTAATATGTTATACTATGAAAAATCAATAATTTATTCATTTTTTAAGAATTAAAAAATTACTGATTACTATAGGAATTTTGGGAAAAACACTTTTCTTAAAAAATATTACACAAATGTGTTATAGAATAAATATTTAATTTTTAAATATTAGCTTTACAAACGCTGTCTATTTGAAATCCGAGTCATTCATGTTTTTTTTGAAAAGTGTATTGATTTATCAGTAAGGAAATTTGATTTTTCATTTGCATGAACTATTTCTTTTGATACAAAATGTATACCAAATAAATTTGACACAGAATATGCTGAATTTCGGTTATCTGAAAAACAATTCAGTTATTGTTTGATGTAGCAAAAAATGCAAAGAAGCCCGTATTTCTAGATTTCTTGGCAAACAGAGGAAAATTACATTCCGTATTTGACTTTCAGATTAAGAGGGCTTTCGTTTTGAACGTAACTCTATTTACAAAACTTGCACGGAACTACATCAAAACTCGGGGATATTTGATGTTTAAAGAGGAGACAGTTTTTTCTTCTACTTAACACAAAAAGTTGTTGAACTAATATATTTTCTACTTTTTTTATAAAGTATATTGCTTATTATTATCTCAGTTTGTTGAAAAGTTTATCTTTATACAGATTCACAGCTTGTAACTATCAGATATGACATAAGGGTGACCTGTTTCAATAAATATCATAACATATCGAGGATGTTCACACATTTCTGTAGCGGTTTTGAAAACAATTATAAAAAAGTTAAAAACTTATTGGGGCCTGATGGCCGAGTGATCAGCGCTCTGGTGCTCGATGCCACAGGGTTCGAGTCGCGGCGGTGGCAGAGATGTCTGTAATGGTTCGAATCCACTTTAAACCATATGTCAAAGTCTAATATGGCTGCAGAGCGTTGGAAGTAGGGCGATAACCCTACCTCGTAAAAAAAAAAAAAGCGTGTCTCGAAATCTCCAGTAGGCAGATAGCCTTTGGTCCATCATGGTGCTGTTGCAAAACTGATGATGATGAAGAATTTTATTTCCTGATATTCTCGATCAGGTAGCCTTTTTGTTCAACTATCATATTATATATTGATTTCCAAGATAAAAGAGATTTTTTAAAAATACATGTTGATTTTGTTCAATCCCTCTATTACAACATTACATTGTCCATGTTTTGGAATTTATTTTCTAGCGATATTTTGAAGCAAAGAATTGTTTTAGAACGACAATTAAACGTTATTAATAATTGATGTTATTCAGGTTTATTTTGCAATTTAAATTCAATCCAAGGAGAAAGTCAAAATCATTACATTAATGACTGCGAACTATTTGTATTTTTATTTTTAAAAACATATAACATTTGACATTGATGACCACAATTTCGGAAATTACAAGAGGAAGCATGTTATTTAATTTTAAAAACTAATTTCCATTTCTATATGCAGTTATAAATCACCAAAGTTGTAAAACACTACTATTATTATAAAAATATTGATATTGCTTAGAAAGATTGATTTTTGGAACAGATTTTATTATATTAAAAATTTGAAAATTATTATAATGAGAATTGGGTACACATTTTTGTAAATACTTAATGGGGAAAAAAAAGGGGTGGGGGGGGGGAAAGGATATCAAAAAGATACAAAAATTGAGAAACAAAACTTACTATAAAAGAAAAAATATAAGAAAATACAACAAAGATTTTAAACTGTCTTAATAATTTACATTCTTAAAACACTCTTCAATGGTTTATATAACAACAAGTAAAAATGCAAAAAAAATTGTGATTGTGAATTGATATTCATTGAAATTTAATGAAATATAGAAAATATGAATCAAACTGTGTATAACAGTTTACAAAAAAAAAGAGAACTA
>BPLQ01001965.1:0-16646 GCA_021605075.1 Caerostris darwini
TTCGAAATCAAACGGTTTTTTGTGTATTTATAAATCGTAAAAATTAAATATATAAACTAAAAACACACACACTAAATATTAAAGATAATTAGAAAAGTTTAAAGTGGAAAATACAGTAATACTCATTATTACAAATAATGATTTTACAAAATATTTCAATTAACCTTGAACCATCGTATAACAGCATAAGCAGTGCTATAAATGTATTACAATGCATACTTTTTATTGAGATTAAAAAATTTTGAATGTTAACAGAGTTCTTTAATTCTACAAGCTTATTCTTCAGGGATTATGCAATCCGTAAAGTTAATAACATAATGAGCACCGATATTTTTCTCGATTACACCTTGAGGGAGAAAAAAAATAATAAGGTTTTCACAGAAAATATAAGCAACAAACTGGGATGAGGCTCCTTTAATGGGCCAGCAGTTTTCCCCCAACATCCCCCGGAGTGTGCTATTTGAAGAGGCAGTGTACTCTTGGGGTTTTATCATCCATTAGTTTCTAAAGTTATACTCGGGAATGAGTTTGCTTAACTTATTATGAGGATTAGCTTATTGCAAAGACTCTCTCGATCATGAGGGCGATAAATGAAGCGCCGGAGTGTAAGCGATGAAAATCAAAGCTGAATGTTCACTCCAGGAAGTAGAGGATCGATTTTCGATCCATCATTAGCACGCCGTACATAGTACTTAGCAGGAATCGTTGAAATAAAACTCTTTTAGTTTGGAAAGTAAACAAATGAGTTTAGTTTTGTTTGTTTAAGAGTATTTTATTTAATTTATTTAGGATTTGTATTTGAAGAAAACGTATTAGATTTCCAACAAAATCTTTTTCCATATTCATTGTAAATTATGATAATTTTATAACAACAACATTATGTAACAATTATGTAACAAGATTCAGTTAAATGAATTTTATACATTTTGACCTATTTTGAGGAAAGGATTTGACTAAGGGCTGCAAACTGTAATGCAGAAGTTAAATAAAATCGTCAATTACGCTGAATTGAATCCAAAGTAAAATATTAAAGTGATAAAAATTAAAATTTGGTACAATTTCATAGATTATTATAATTATGATAAGATATCATATTAATTATGAACCTTACGAAATCAAAAGTTTTTTATTTATTTATAAAACATAAAAATTTAATATATAAATTAAAAAGCACACACACTAACTATTCAAGATAATTGGAAATGTTTAAAGTGAAAATACAGTAATACTCATTATTACAAATAATGATTTTACGAAAGATACTTATTAACATTTACCTTAAACCATCGTATAACAACATAAGCAGTATTATAAATATATTAAAATTCATACTTTTTATTGAGATTTAAAAAAAATTGTGAATGTAAATGAAGTTCTTTAATTCTACAAGTGCATTCTTCAGGGATCATGCAATCCGTGCTGTTATATCCATAATGAGCTCCGATAGTTTTCTCGATTACACCATAGAGAAAAAAAAACTAATAAGGTTTTCACAGAAAATATAAGCAATAAATTGGGATGAGGATCCTTTAATGGGCCAACAGTTTTCCTCCGATATCCCCCGGAGAGCGCTATTTGAAGAGGCAGTGCACTCTTGGGGGTTTATCATCGATTAGTTTCCAAAGTTATACCAAGGAAGTTGGTATAACTTTGGAAACACACCGGTAAAAGAACACACCGGTTTTATTTTATACGCATGTAAACAACACCGCAATTATAGTTAAAGATAGACAATATTTAACACACATTAATACGTTTAAAGAACATTCAATTAAATGATAAATAGAAATATTCCATTTCTAGCTTTCGGAATGAGAGATTGCTATTCAGCGCCAGTTGTGCCGTGCATCCTCTCGAGTGAGAGTCTCAATGCCAACTGACGATTTCTTCTGCACGCCGTAAGGGACAATCTTACAGTGCGTAGGAAGAAACATGGTTGCGTAGGTGGAAACACGGTTACACCTAATTATTTATTATCAGTTTCTCAGAAATTTTTAAAATCCTTAAATTTTTATGCTATTGATGTAATATGATCTACATGATTTTGAAATTATTTAGTGAAACAATAAGTACATTATTTAGCAAAAAAATAAGTTTAAGAATGTATTTTGAATGTTAATTTTAAATCACTTAAAGAAGTATTTAAGCTTAATAATGAATATTTATATTTAAAAATTTACTGATAAATCTCGGCAAATTAACAATTAATTTTTTTCTTCATAATTTTTTTTGATTTTATTATCTACAGACAACGCATAACTAAAAAATTTTACTTTATTAAAAAATATATATTTTATGAATACACGCTAAAAATATTATTCCGTTCCCATTTTAATACTTGAAACATTTAATATATTTTATGATAAATATATCAAAGTACAGTTCAAAGAATGTAATATAAATTTATAACAATCGTTATCAGATTAAAGTTTCTTCACAAAAAAAAGTTTCATTATACCTCTAGAAACAAACTATTTATTCTAAAACTATTTATCTAAATAAACTAAATGCAGAAAAAGTCGCTCGTATTTATCTTTATTTAAATACTTCTGCAAGATAAGATTTGGAAATTTTCATTTCGAATGCTTTCATTCTCATCACCGCATAAGAAATCCATTCTTAATAGAGAGAGAGTTAAAAGATTCTTTAATTCTCCAGGGGAACGCATGCGGAGTGGCGGTCGGGAATATTTTTGAGATGAATAGAAAAGATAAAAGTAAAGTTAAATTGGCAAAAATAAGCGAAATGAAATATTACGAAAAATTTAATTTTCAGGAAGATGAATTGAGTTGTGAGCTACAGAAAACTTAATCACGAAGTTTTCTGCATTCGCAGCCATTTTTACCGAGAAGCCTGACCTGCTTTTAATGAAAATGAAATATTTATTTTCACTTTCATGCTTAATGAAAAATTGCTCTGTAAATTTAATAATTTTAACGATTTATTGGATGGAGCATGCTTTATGAATTTTAATGGAATTCCAGCTAAAAGCAACTACACAATAGTAATATCTTGTATGAATCTTAAACCATCTTATACAAAGATAATATCTTTGTATATTTTGTGCTATAAATATATTTTATGTTATAAGATTGCATATTATTTTATATAAAGAAATATTTCTGCAAAGATATTCTATTCAATTTATTCTAGATTTCCACAATGTAATATCTTATAAAATAATATATTATCTTATAGGATAGAATTTTCGTAAGATTGATATTTTAATGATTTTCACTTTAAATGAATTAGTATTTTTAGTGAGTTAATTAAAAATTTTGTTGTTGTTGTTTCTTATCCCACTTGGCTGGCCAAGCCCACTAGCCCATATGGACTCATGATTGAAGGGGATGGAAGCAGCTTCTGTTGTGATGGAGCACCCGTAGGTAGAAGCCTGACTTTTGCTCCGTGACGCTCTTACAGTCATAGAAGACCGGGACCTACGGCTTAAAGTGGATTCCGAACCACTACCAACATCCATGGCCCGAAACCTGTGACACCGAGCACCAGAGCGCTAGACACTCGGCCATTCAGGTCCCAAATTTGCCAACGGCACGCAGTGTTCCCAGGTGGTCACCCACCCAAGTACTGACAGCGCCCAATGATGCTTGACCTCGGTGATCTAACGAGAACCGGTATATTCAGCATGGTACGGCCGTTGGCATTAAAAATTTTAAAAAATCTAATTAAAAAATAAATTTAATTTAAAAATTTTAATTTGTTGTTTAAGTATTATAATGAAATAAATATTACATAGATAACTAAAAAGAAAACTTCAGTTTATGTCAGCTAACAATTATGTTTTTATTCACAATTTCTATCTTATAAATTTAATGAAAATGGAATTACATTAAATTTATTATACAAGTTAGAGTAATTTCTCAGTGAATGCTATAGCCCTTCATGTATTGCTTATGTAGGGAAAGTAGAAACGCACGATTTTAACCAATGACTTAGACTTTGTTTGAAATATTTTCTAAAAAAATAATATATTGAGGCGAGATACGGCGAGATGTTAATGTATTTTCTTTACGTGTTAAAACGTATATATAAAATACATGCATTTTTTGTAACATTTTTAGTGTTATTTAGTAAAAATATATTTTTACAAAAGTGTTATTACAAAATGCAGTCGCAAAAATGACGTAATGAGTTACAAAAATGTTTTGGAAAAGAAATAATAATAATGTTTATTTAACTATTGAATAAAGCATAGCATTTTAGTTTTAGAAAGTGATTAAAATATTAATTTTTTCCAAAATATATTCCATTTTCAATTTCTGAAGAAATCGGAAAATATTATACATACAGATAGTTATTATACATATATTTTTGTAGTAGCGATTACGACTTTTTCCATGAATTAAATTTAAATGAGTATAAAAAAAAGTCAAAGGGATATGTTTGAAATAGATATAATTTTTTTTGCATTATTAAATTATTCTTTACTTTTAATATATCGCTGAAAGATAAAAATATTTTTCGAAGGCTATATTGTTTACTCTTTAAGAAGAGAAATAAAAATTACGATACGAAAAATACGATTATTAAAAACAAAAAAATGTGACAAACATGTTTTTAATATTTCTACGCGTAAAATAAGTGACATAATTCATAAAAAAGTAAAAAAAAATGTCAAAAATTGCGTTTCAGTAGAGAAAACAAGCAAAAAATTCATACCCAACAAATATACGTAGACCTAAAGCTGCATCTCATGTTTTGAAAGATAATTCGACAGAATTTGTAAACAAAATCATAAAATCTGATTTATCAAAACATCAAAACACGGGCTTCACAGGATAACACCTTAAATGTTTATCAGTCTAAGATTAGTTGCTAATTGTTATGCGAAAATTATCTGGCTGGTGAAACATGAAAATATGTAGGCTTAGATATATTTATCCGATTTCAATAAAAAAAGAATTTTTTAAAGGTTTTATTATTATTACTGGATTCTTTCATAACGTAAAAAAACAATTTAATTACATGTCAAAATTAATTAACAAAAAGATTACTTAAGTGTCAAAATTAATTAACAAACATATTACTTACATGTCAAAATTAATTCGAATATTATTAGAATGATTATTAATCATTATCAGAAATGAAAAAAAATCTTTGATTATTATCAGAAATATGTTTCATTTTTAAAGAAAACATTTTATCATTTTTATATATAAAATGATTACTTCATATATATATATATACTATATTTATCAATAATAAAATATATACATGACGAATCATTCTTTTTTATGTAGAATATCTGTACTAAATTCCCTTAAACGAGGAGTCCAGTGAGTGATTAGTTCTTCATGCTCGAATAATTGTCCTTTATTTCATACAAATAAACAGATTTTGAAACCGGGCAGATGATTACACATCTTCACTTACTGTCGATGAAAATTGTTTGTAAATTCGCATATTCAAACTTATACTGAAAAATGCAATGATAATATATTTCAAATTGTGAGAGATAATGCATGCCCCTATTCATTATTCAATGTCCCTTTCTACATCATTAAATTTGATACAATATTATGAACAATCATTTATGTTATCTCTTAATTATGAATTTATCAAGTTATAAATTATGTACATAAATTCCTTTGCATCTACATTAAGTTAATTTTCGAAGAAAATTATTTAAATCTTTGATATTTTTTCACAAATTTTCTCAGAAATAAAGTGGATAAAGAAAGTATTGGCAATTGCCTATAAATGATCATATTTGCTAACAAAGTATTTTTACAAATTTTATTTTAACATAGCGATTACAGAAGGAGAAAAGACAAACAAATATAACGAAATTTTCATTTAAATATTTTTTTAGTCAAAATCTACGAGAAAATCCAAAATTTACATGATTAAAAAAGTATTGCCAAAATTATGAAATTGACAAAATTATGAGCGAAAACAAACTCAGTATATGTTTAGTACTTTGTATGCATACCTTCTGCATCTATAACAGCTTGTAATCTATTTCTCATAGAGGAAACTAAGGTCTTTGTTGTATTGTTGGGAATCTTGTGCCACTCTTGTAAGAGTAAACGTTTGAGGCCGTCTTTACTTGAAATTTTATGTTTCTTGATTTCTAGATCCAGCAGGTGCCATAAATTTTCAATTGGATTGATGTCAGGCGATTGAGGTGGGGTTTTTAATTGGCGCGGAGCATTGTAGAGTAGCTATTCACGGGTGAGATTCGCTGTATGCTTGGGGTCATTGTCTTATTGAAAAACGAATGATGTTCCCAAGCCAAATTTTAGGAACTGATTTTTAAGTTATGGCGCAAAATGTCAATGTATGTACGTGCTGTCATAATACCATCAATTAAATGCAGGTTGCCAATTCCATTAGCTGTCATACAGCCCCAAACTAAGACGCTGCCCCCCACCATGTTTTACAGTAGCAGTTAAATGTTGATTTTCCAATTCAGTATTTGGCCTTTTCCACACATATCGTCGTCCATCACTTCCGAAAATGTTAAACTTTGATTCGTCGGAAAAAAAATCGTGTTCCAAAACTCTCCAGATAAATCAACGTGGGATTTTGCGAAATCTAACCTCTTTGTCCTATTTATTTCCGAGATGAATGGTTTCTTTCTAGCTGCCCTTCCATAATAACTTCTCTCGTGTAAAACATTCCGTACAGTCTGTACGCTGAAAGTCTTTTGCGAAGTGAAAGCAACATCTCTAGCTATCTGGGGTGCACTTATTTTAGGGGTTTTCTTAACCTTGTTAATAATGACACGTTCTTCTCTTGTAGAAAATATTCGAGGTCATCCACTTCTAGTCTTATTTTCCGTTGTTCCTGTTTCCTTGAACTTTTTTACAACACTTCTGACAATAAATAAACTTATATTGAACTGCACTCCTATAGCACGATAAGTTAAACCTTCATTTCTAAGACTAATAATCGTGGTTTTAACACTAACGTACAACTCCTTCAATTTCGAAGTCATTTTACTGCAGTAATCGCAAAAAAATGCATAGACACTTTTGGAGTAGTTTTGCAGACTTTATACCGGTAGAGTTTCTTATCAGTCGAAACACGTGACTTCAAAGTAACAAAATTTGCATAGCAGTTACAACTTTGCCAATACTTTTTTGACATGCAAATTTTCGTTTTTGAAAGAAATAATCGTAGAAAATTCAAATTAAAATAAAATTTTTACTATTTTTATATATCTAAGATGTCTTGTATTTAATTACGACAGCTAAAATTGCATAACATTTTATTTATTTGTCAATATGAATAAATTAAGGTAGTTGCCAATACTTTTTTTACCCACTGTAGTTCTTAAGAAATTTTTTTACTCTAAAACTAGGTTTCCCTGTACGAATAATTCTTTCGATCTTTGTTTGACATCCAGTATATTAATTATGCACATTATAATTAAACAATTAATAATTAATATTCAAACTTAAACAATTAATAATAATCATTCCAACCGAAAAATGTTCTTAGTAAACAAATTCTTTAATAGATTATTTCATTATAATAACTTAATTCGAAAACTAAATAAACTAAATGTAGTTGCAGTTTTACGAAATCCTATAAATGTTAGCAAACTTATTATGAACCTTTCGAAATCAAAAGGTTTTTGTGCATTTAGAAATCATAAAAATTAAATATATAAACTAAAAAAAGCACACACACTAAATATTCAAGATAATTGGAAAAGTTTAAAATGGAAAATACAGTAATACTCATTTTTACAAATACTGATTTTACGAAAGATTCCAATTAACATTTACCTTAAACCATCGTATAACAGCATAAGCAGTGCTATAAGTGTATTACAATGTATACTTTTTATTGAGATTAAAAAATTGTGAATATTAACAAAGTTCTTTCATTCCGCAAGCGCATTCTTCAGGGATTATGCAATCCGTGCTGTTATTACCGTAATGAGCTTCGATATTTTTCTCTATTACACCAGGAGGGAAAAAATAATAAGGTTTTCACAGGCAATATAAGCAATAAACTGGTATGAGGCTCCTTTAATGGGGCAGCAGTTTTCCTTCGATATCCCCCGGAGAGTGCTATTTGAAGAGGCAGTGCACTCTTGGAGTTTTATCATCCATTAATTTCTAAAGTTATACTCAGGAATTAGTTTGCTTAACTTATACTCGGGAATGAGTTTGCTTAACTTATTATGAGGATTAGCTTATTGCAAAGACTCTGTCGATCATGAGGGCGATAAATGAAGCACCGGAGTGTAAGCGATGAAAATCAAAGCTGAATGTTCACTCCAGGAAGTAGAGGATCGATTTTCGATCCATCATTAGCTCGCCGTACAGAGTACTTAGCAGGAATCGTTGAAATAAAACTCTTTTAGTTTGGAAAGTAAACAAATGAGTTTAGTTTTGTTTGTTTAAGAGTATTTTATTTAATTTGTTTAGGATTTGTATTTGAAGAAAACGTATTAGATTTCCACCAAAATCTTTTTCCATATTCATTGTAAATTATGATAATTTTATAACAACAACATTATGTAACAAGATTCAGTTAAATGAATTTTATACATTTTGACCTATTTTGAGGAAAGGATTTGACTAAGGGCTGCAAACTGTAATGCAGAAGTTAAATAAAATCGTAAATTACGCTGAATTGAATCCAAAGTAAAATATTAAAGTGATAAAAATTAAAATTTGGTACAATTTCATAGATTATTATAATTATGATAAGATATCATATTAATTATGAACCTTACGAAATCAAAAGTTTTTTATTTATTTATAAAACATAAAAATTTAATATATAAATTAAAAAGCACACACAATTGGAAAAGTTTAAAGTGGAAAATACAGTAATACTCGTTATTACAAATAATGATTTTATGAAAGATACTTATTAACATTTACCTTAAACCATCGTATAACAGCATAAGCAGTATTATAAATATATTAAAATTCATACTTTTTATTGAGATTTAAAAAAAATTGTGAATGTAAATGAAGTTCTTTTATTCTACAAGTGCATTCTTCAGGGATCATGCAATCCGTGCTGTTATATCCATAATGAGCTCCGATAGTTTTCTCGATTCCACCATAGAGAAAAAAAACTAATAAGGTTTTCACAGAAAATATAAGCAATAAATTGGGATGAGGATCCTTTAATGGGCCAACAGTTTTCCTCCGATATCCCCCGGAGAGCTCTATTTGAAGAGGCGGTGCACTCTTGGGGGTTTATCATCCATTAGTTTCCAAAGTTATACCAAGGAAGTTGGGTTGTAGAACACACCGGTTTATTTTACACGCATGTAAACAACACCGCAATTATAGTTAAAGATAGACAATATTTAACACACATTAATACGTTTAAAGAACATTCAATTAAATGATAAATAGAAATATTCCATTTCTAGCTTTCGGAATGAGAGATTGCTATTCAGCGCCAGTTGTGCCGTGCATCCTCTCGAGTGAGAGTCTCAATGCCAACTGACGATTTCTTCTGTACGTCGCAAGGGACACTCTTACAGTGCGTAGGAAGAAACATGGTTGCGTAGGTGGAAACACGGTTACACCTAATTATTTATTATCAGTTTCTAAGAAAATTTTAAAATCCTTAATTTTTTATGCTATTGATGTAATATGATCTACATGATTTTGAAATTATTCAGTGAAACAATAAGTATATTATTTAGTAAAAAAATAAGTTTAAGAATGTATTTTGAATGTTAATTTTAAATCACTTAAAGAAGTATTTAAGCTTAATAATGAATATTTATATTTAAAAAGTTACTGATAAATCTCGGCAAATTAACAATTCATTTTTTTCTTCATAATTATATTTGATTTTATTATCTACAGACAATGCATAACTAAAAAATTTTACTTTATTAAAAAATATATATTTTATGAATACACGCTAAAAATATTATTCCGTTCCCATTTTAATACTTGAAACATTTAATATATTTCACGATAAATATATCAAAGTACAGTTCAAAGAATGTAATATAATTTTATAAAAATCGTTATCAGATTAAAGTTACACTAAAAAAAAAAGTTTTATTATTTCTCTAGAAACGAACTATTTATTCTAAAACTATTTATCTAAATAAACTAAATGCGGAAAAAGTCGCTCGTATTTATCTTTATTTAAATACTTCTGCAAGATAAGATTTGGAAATTTTCATTTCGAATGCTTTCATTCTCATCACCCCATAAGAAATCCATTCTTAATAGAGAGAGTGAAAAGATTCTTTAATTCTCCAGGGGAATGCATGCGGAGTGGCGGTCGGGAATATTTTTGAGATGAATAGAAAAGATAAAAGTAAAGTTAAATTGGCAAAAATAAGCGAAATGAATTATTACGAAATATTTAATTTTCAGGAAGATGAATTGAGTTGTGAGCTACAGAAAACTTAATCACAAAGTTTTCCGCATTCGCAGCCATTTTTACCGAGAAGCCTGACCTGCTTTTAATAAAAATGAAATATTTATTTTCACTTCCATGCTTAATGAAAAAGTGCTCTGTAAATTTAATAATTTTAAAGATTTATTGGATGGAGCATGCTTTATGAATTTTAATGGAATTCCAGCTAAAAGCAACTACACAATAGTAATATTTTGTATGTATCTTAAACCATTTTATACAAAGATAATATCTTTGTATATTATGTGCTCAAAATATATTTTATGTTATAAGATTGCATATTATTTTATATAAAGAAATATTTCTACAAAGATATTCAATTAGATTTATTCTAGATTACCACAATGTATTATCTTGTCAATGTATCCACAGTGTACTCTTGGGGTTTTATCATCCATTAGTTTCTAAAGTTATACTCGGGAATGAGTTTGCTTAACTTATTATGAGGATTAGCTTATTACAAAGACTCTCTCGATCATGAGGGCGATAAATGAAGCGCCGGAGCGCGAGCGATGAAAATCAAAGTTGAATGTTCACTTCAGGAAGTAGAGGATCGATTTTCGATCCATCATTAGCTCGCCATGCAGAGTAAGTAGAAGGAATCGTCGAAATAAAACTCTTTTAGTTTGGAAAGTAAACAAATGGGTTTAGTTTGTTTGTTTAAGAGTATTTTAATTAATTTGTTTAGGATTTGTATTCGAATAAAGCATATTAGATTTTCCACAAAATATTTTTCCTTATTCATAATAAATTATGATCATTTTATAACAACGTTATATAACAACTGTGTAACAAGATTCATTTAAATGGATTTTATATATTTTTGATTTTTTTAAATGATTTAAATTAAGGGCTGTAAAATTTTATTGAGATGTTAAATAAAATCGTAAATTACACTGAATTGAATTCAAGGTAAAATATTGAAGTAATGTCAATTTAAATATGCTACAAATTCATAGATTTATTCATTATAAATTATGATAATTTTATAGCAACATTACGCAACAATTAGGTAACTATATTCATTAAATTAATTTTATTCAACTTTAATTTTTTTTTGAGGAAAGAATTTCATTAAGGGTTGTAAATTTTAATTGAGAATTTAAATAAAAGCTTAAAATAAACAATTGAATCCAGGATAAAATATTAAAGTAATGGACGATTCCACAGATTTCACAGATTAACTGACCGTAAACTAAAAAAAAAAAAAAAAAAAAAAAAAAAGACTCAATGCTACATCGTTTCAAATTTACAAAGGAAATTTATTTATTTTATTTGTAAATTTTCAGAATTTACAAAGACAGTGTTTATTTTTAAAAAGAAAAACTTCTGTATTGGTGAAAAAATATATAACTTCTTTTAGAACAATGGAAACAATTATTATTTTTTTTACATATAAGAGAAAACTGATTTAGCCTTTATTAAAAAGATATATTTACTATTTAGTGGGCGTAGGGATGACAACCCTATACTTTAGAAAATAAATTAATAGTTTAAAAAAAACTAAAAAGTACGCTTTTAGAGTTAATCAATCTAAAAAGTAAAAAATAATTGTTAACATAAGAATAAAATGACTGACGAGAAAATGATTGTCACTGTTCTAAAAGCGTGGGGTGCTCGATGTCAATCGTTATAATTTTTCACTAGTTTCATTCCGAAATGCAGAGTTAGTTTAAAAATGTCATACAAAGCACCCCACGCTTTTAGAACAGTGACATTCATTTTCTCGTCAGTCATTTTATTCTTATGTTAACAATTATTTTTTACTTTTTAGATTGATTAACTCTAAAAGCGTACTTTTTAGTTTTTTTAAACTATTAATTTATTTTTTACTTTTTAGTCCGATTAACTCTAAAAGCATATTTTTTTTTTTTAGTTTTTAAACTATAATTTATTTTTCATGTTTTTACTTTGTTTATTTTCCACTTGGCCGGTTATCCGCTAAGTTCACATACTTTTTACCCACCGAAATTTTCGGCCAATAGGAAGAGCGCAATTCGACATGATCGCACTCCTATGTCTTTGAGATCCGCCTCTTTTTAGCCACCGAAATTTTCGGCCAATAGGAAGAGCGCAATTCGATCGCGGATATTACTGAATTTCTACCCGGGGTTAAAGCAGGAGATCGAAAAAGCTAAAGCTATCGGTACAATTAAGAGTCCGTTGACGATACCCAAAAATAAAAAGGTTAAAGTTAAAATGAGAATTTTAAGATAAAAGTAAAATATAACAAAAGTAATTAAGATTAAACAGAATAATTATACAAAATAAGTAGGGTTTGATCAGTTGACTGACTCGCCAGTAGATGGCGCCATCAGTCCCAAAATCGAGCCCAAAAAGTGAGTTACATACAAACATACAGGTGAAGCTAATAAAAGCGTATTAAAAAGGCATATCCTGTCTTGAAATCTGCCAGTAGACAGGATGGCCTTGGCAAGCCTTTTTGCACCAATGAAGAAGAAGAAGAATTAACTACTTAATTTCATAGATTTACAGGACATGGTAACTCAAGTTTTTATTTCAAAAATTGTAATCAAATAAAATTTTAAATTTTACTGATACCGATCGTAAATTTACATATATATATAAAGGAAATGATTATAAAAGGTCATAGAGAAATGCAATAAAAAAGATCAACGCAAAAATTTAATATTCGTCTAATAAACTAAATGTAATAAAGTTTTCATGCAAACGTTTTTTATCTGAATTGAAATACTACCATTGGATTGGATATATCAGTTCATATATTATTTGTTCTAGGTAGGAATGTAATTTAACAACATTTAGGTCAGAAAATTGACAACGAAAAAAAATTAAATTCTGCGGACGTGCTATACATTGTTCTTAACATGAAATCTTATTAAATGTTTTATATGCGGTGCGATGTAAAAAACATTATGTAGAATACAAATAATATTGTTAAAAAATTCTTAGTTAAATTTAGGAATAATATAAATTTTTCTTAAATTTTTAAAATTAATATTAAGTGTTTTTTAAAAAAAATTAAATTTTATATCAACAAATCAATTATTAAACAATTTTAGATTAAAAAAAATATGTTTATAATGTAAAATATAAAGCATATTTAAAAAATATTATATTTTTAATTGACTATTGACAACTTATTTTTTTTTATACGAACAAAATTTATTTTCTTATGCAAACAAGATTTTATTTCAATATTTATTTTCCTCTTTAAAAAACATCTAAGAAAATAAATAATAATTTCTAATCTATTTCGTTAGAACTTTATTTATTTATCTGGGGAAAAAAAACTATATTTTTTATACCTAAAAAAAAATTTCATTAAGTGTTACATTTTTTTTAAGTTAATTTGCATAATATTGAAGAATGAAATAATAAAATATTTACATACATTTTTTTCTATTCAAACTATTTGTTAAAATAAAAATTAAATTTTTATGGTATTAATACACTAGAACTGATTTTATTGTGGATTTAATTTTAATGCTCTATTAATAGAGATATAAATAAAAGAAATTTTACAGAGAAAAAAAATATAGTTGGTTAAATATAGATCAATATAAATCTCATATAAATTTTAATCATATATCAAAACTTAATTTTTTTATGATAGTAATTAGCAATTTAATCTAAAAATCATGACTTCAGATTAAAATATATGAGAAGGAAACAGTTCTAAAAAAGAAAGAAAATATAATTATCGACATGAGCTGAAGTATAAGATTATCAATTACTTTTAATGATAATCTTACACAATTTTTTTAATTGTGAATTTTTCAACGTAATGACAAACAAAATGCATATTTAATGTGTATAATGAAAGGAAAACTAAATTTTAACATCAACTTTTGAAATTTTAATGCCAGAATTAAATACTTTGCCATTAATGAAAATACATTATATATTGATAAAAAATATATATATCTACTTTAAAGTATCATAAATGTAATGTTTTTTTTTTATTGTTAACAACATTAAAATCAAATTATTTGCATATTTTGTCTATTTCATAACCTAAAGTATTATTAATCACAAAGGTTCTTTCTAAAATGTAGAATATAAAAAAAACAAACCCATAACATATAATATTTAAGAGGAATTAAATTAGTCTATTATGAATATTTGTTATTTAGACTATTAAAATCCTTTGAAACAGCATATAATTCCCAGTAATGTTACATTAGTTTGTTATGTCTGTATATTATTTTCAAATTGTCAAATTTTCAAATAAAAAAAATAACTATTATGCTATTATTATACTTAAAAGCATTTCTTCAATTCTATTATATATTTTAACGAACTGCAAAATTTTAATAATAATTTTTTTTTTTTTTTGCTAATGTCTGATAAAAACGAATTTTAATTTAGTAATATTCTACTTTTATGATGCAATCATTTGAAAACACATATTTTAAATTTTTCGTTAACATAAATATAATTGAAATTAATATTTTTATTGGAAGTTATTTTAAAAGCATTTTCAAATATAATTTTCATAACTAAATTAATTTTTTCCCCAGAAATTTGACTAAACAGTTAAATGTCTATAATCAGTACTAACCGCAAGTATAAATTACAAAAAAGGAAAACCTATTTCTCAAGTATATATTATTAGGCATATTGAATTTTTTATTATTATTATCTTTAAAGGAGAAACATTACATATTCTAAACATGTTCATTTTAAGACAATATGAGAATTTTTATAATTATATAAAATATATCACAATATGAATTAAATTTCAAAAACCGAACTCGTGGCTAAGTGGTAACGTGCGCCGCTTGTGAACATTAGGTATGGCGTTCAATCAACTGGCGGCATTGTTCAGACACTGTTTCAAAAAACAAAGGAGAATCGATGACATTTGTGATGTTCAGCATCTTGCTTCGTTAATCGGTTTTCGGTTTAATTTTCCGGTTTTTCTCCCTTACGATAAGTAAATGCCACGTAGTTACCACTTAAAGTCTGGACAGTAGACACTACCTTCCTTCTTCAGTGTTTCGGAACCAAGTCAGGCTTCTACCTACGTTCCATCACAACAGAAGCTGCGCTTTTTCCTCCAAACAGGAGTAGACTATTCGTCCCGCACCGAAGAACACTGAAGATGAGTCCCAACACAAATTTCAAAATTAATTAAGAAAACAAATGTAGCCAAACTCGTGACCTAGTGAAATTGTGTATAATTATAAAAGACAACAAACAGGAGTAGACTATTCGTCCCGCACCGAAGAGCACTGAAGATGAGTCCCAACACAATTTTCAAAATCATTAAGAAAACAAAAGTAGCCAAACTCGTGACCTAGTGAAATTGTGTATAATTATAAAAGACAACAAACAGGAGTAGACTATTCGTCCCGCACCGAAGAGCACTGAAGATGAGTCCCAACACAATTTTCAAAATCATTAAGAAAACAAAAGTAGCCAAACTCGTGACCTAGTGAAATTGTGTATACCTAGTGAAATTGTGTATAATTATAAAAGACAACAAACAGGAGTAGACTATTCGTCCCGCACCGAAGAGCACTGAAGATGAGTCCCAACACAAATTTCAAAATCATTAAGAAAAAACAAAAGTAGCCAAACTCGTGACCTAGTGAAATTGTGTATAATTATAAAAGACAACAAACAGGGAGTAGACTATTCGTCCCGCACCGAAGAGCACTGAAGATGAGTCCCAACACAAATTTCAAAATCATTAAGAAAACAAAAGTAGCCAAACTCGTGACCTAGTGAAATTGTGTATAATTATAAAGACAACAAACAGGAGTAAACTATTCGTCCGCACCGCAGAACACTGAAGATGAGTCCCAACACAAATTTCAAAATCCTTAAGAAAACAAAAGTAGCCAAACTCGTGACCTAGTGAAATTGTGTATAATTATAAAAGACAACAAACAGGAGTAAACTATTCGTCCCGCACCGCAGAACACTGAAGATGAGTCCCAACACAAATTTCAAAATCATTAAGAAAGCAAAAGTAGCCAAACTCGTGACCTAGTGAAATTGTGTATAATTATAAAGACAACAAACATGAGTAGACTATTCGTCCCGCACCGCAGAACAGTGAAGATGAGTCCCAACACAAATTTCAAAATCATTAAGAAAACAAAAGTAGCCAAACTCGTGACCTAGTGAAATTGTGTATAATTATAAAAGACAACAAACAGGAGTAGACTATTCGTCCCGCACCGCAGAACACTGAAGATGAGTCCCAACACACATTTCAAAATCATTAAGAAAACAAAAGTAGCCAAACTCGTGACCTAGTGAAATTGTGC
>BPLQ01001966.1:0-96429 GCA_021605075.1 Caerostris darwini
TATGTGTTTAAATATATAATAAGAAATTAAGAATAAATTATAAAAACTATTACGTAGAAATTTTTAATAAATGCAAATTATAAATAGATGAATTAGAAATCTATGGCTTAACATTATGAACAGATTAGGAAAGTTCATTAACAAAATTCCGCCATTTTTCTGGAAAACAAACGCAAAAATGATATCTATGTCCACGTCTAAATTTTTAAATGTCTTCTAAATCATGGCATCATAATATTTTTCTTTTGTATAATTTAATACATAGTAGATTGCAGGTTTTTAACTCAAGTGATGAAAAAATTCATAACTGAAAATGGAATATCTGATTATTTTCGCAGATTAATTTAATGCAATAATAGGTTTTGTCCTGAGAATTAAGTTTAAAAAAAGGTTAATAAAGCGATGGATATTATAAAAAAAACGAATAGACCTTTTTTATTATTAGTTTGAAAGAGATAATCGAAGTATTAAAAGGTCTATTTAAAGTATACAGGTTCGTAGTAGACTAAACATCTTGTAGATTTCTGTCTTCATCTTCCATCACGATAGAAAAAGACAGAAAAACAAAAATATATTAAAATAACTGTCTAAAAATCCGGTATCCTATAATAATGGGTTTGGATCGATAATTTCTAGTTCAGGTTGTGAACCCTTATTTTTTTTTTAAAGTTGAAATATTAATAAACATATTTAGAAGTATATCGTGCTGCCATCTAGTATTAATAATTTTAAATATTAGTTAAACTATAAAAAATAATATTGTTGAAAGTAAAGTTCTTTATTAATTCTTTATTATAAAAATTAAGATTTTATTTGTATAAAAAGTTTAACATTTAGTTATAATTGATATACGTAACAAATGCACCTTTTAATGAGAATGAAACTTGACATAACGTTAAAAAAAACATTTAAAAGTGGAAAATCAAATAATTTAAATAAATAAATTACTCATAAATTTTTTTAACGTATTAATAATTTAATTATTATTTTTTTGTTAAAAATTTTTTTATATTCATATTCAATATACTGCTTTTCTTTTTTTATAAAATAGCATTTATTATTACAGTATTGAATATGATATTTCGTTTTTGTAAGGGTTTTTTTCAAGTAAGGAGTTTCCTAAAAAGTAGGAGACAGTATATAAGGAATCTGACAATGTATTAAAAAATTATATGATCATTGTGCAAATCTTACATGAAATGATTTTAAATCTTTATTTACACAGTTTTCTTTGAAATATTTTCATATATCTTCTTTATTCCTTTATTTTTTGTTTTTGTTTTTATCTACATTTTTATTTATTTATTTATTTTTGATAATTTCCATAATTCTTTAACTCTAATTCAGTGTATTATTTTATTCATAATAAATATATTTCTTTGCGTAGTAAAGAAAATATTTATCTAACTAAATTTGTACACTACTATATTACTATCTAATTTAATTTGCTGTAATTTTTTTCTAATCTTTTTTAATTATTTTAAATTTCACAGAAGTTGCCTGCTTAATTTTAAATGTAAAGAAGTGTACATTATGCTTTTTTACGGTGACAGCTTCCACATTTTGTAAAAAAATGCATTAAGCTGTTGAAATTGTTAATTTGTTGAAGCATCCAAAGTGAGCAGAGTGTAAGGAAGCTCCAAAAATATTTACATGTATGTAAAAAAACCCAGAAAATACCAATGAAATTTTAACGAATTATCAATTAGAATTCAGACCTTACATATAGATTTATAAACGAATTTGAATTCTAGAAGGATTAAATTTTTTTCATTATTTAAAAATAACATAAATAAATAACTGAAAAATTTATATTGAATCATTACTATTAAAATACTAATAAACTGCCAAGCAGCTTAAGACGCCAATTAAATGTTAATTGGATCATTAGCAAAGTGCGATAGCGAGTCTGTAGTGGGTGAGGAGCTTTAGGGCGAATCACTGCTTTAAAAAAAAGAGGAGACTCGTTGGTGATTTAGTAATCCACAGGGTGGAAGATGGGAGATGTCCAATTTTTTCCCATACGACAGGCTCATATGAGGCAATTATGCCTGAAAAGCTTCCCAGAGGGCAATGCCATTCATTCATTGGCAATCAATGGGTTAATCATGCAAATAGAAGTGTAAAGTGATGTTTGATAATTAAATGTTAATTATTTTTGATAAAATTTAATTGTTTTTTTTCAAATATATTTAACATAAAATGGGCTGAAACAAAATCCTATACTAGACTTTTTATTTTGATAATCCTAAAAGTTTAATAAATGAAAATGGTTAGTTCTGTATTATTTACACATTTAAAAATTTATGATTAAATAACGAATTATTCAAAAATGCACCCGGATATATTTAGGTTAAAAATAAAACAACTAAATTAATTAAAATTAATTTATTTGTTTCATTTTAATTAAATTTTTATTTAATTAAAATTTACTATTTGGTTAATAATTCTCAATATAAATTATTTTTTATAAAATATATATATATATTTTTTCATTATATAAAAATGATTTTTAAAGAAACATTTTTCTTTACAATGAATGATGCATTTTATTTTATAATAAAAAATAGTAAATATTTTCGTGCTGCCATCTATTGGAATTGAAAGCAAATACATAGTTTGAAAATTTTAATTCTATCTTAATAATTTCAACTCTAAGATTATAAATAAAAAATTATTTTTTTGGAAATTTTTTTAATTTTTTAAAAAAAATTAAAAAAATTTTCAATAAAATTAATTTAAATAATTTTTTTAAAAAAAATTTGAAAATTTTTCTATAAAAATAATTTTTTATTTATAATCTTAGAGTTGAAATTATTAAGATAAAATTAAAATTTTCAAACTATGTATTTGCTTTCAATTCCACTAGATGGCAGCACGAAAATATTTACTTATTTCATTATAAAATGAAATGCATTAATGTAAAGAAAAATGTTTCTTTAAAAATTATTTTTATATAAAAGTATAATATTAATAAAACAGGTACATTCAGAGTAAAAACATAAATATTTAACTTTAATCTGTGCATTGTTATGGTTAGTTAAAAAAAATAATTTAAACTTTTTAAATACATAAAGTGAAAAAAAAAATCTTTTTTAAAAAAAAGGGCATTTAATTATCTATTTCTCTTATTAACTCAAAGGGCATGAGACTACCGCTATGTTTCAACATCTAACAATGAAGGAGCTAGTGGTCGCTACGCGGCCAAGGATCTCCGTGTTAATCTACAATAAGAGAAAGTAAAAAAAATGACAATAACCATTTATTGTTTAAATAGCTTAAAGTAACTAAAAACTTTTGACAATTCGAAAAATTAACGTTGTAGCTCCTAAATTGCGGGACTTATTAGCAATATTTTTTTAATAAGATTTTTTAAGTGACACAAATATTGAACAATTTCTTCTTTTTCTTATTTATAGATTATATCTACACAGCTCTAGATATGAGGAAAAATAACTTTAATAAATATAATAATGATATTAAAAGTAGCCTTAATAAATAAAATAATGTTAACATTATAAAAATAAGCTATAATTAAGAAATGTTAAACATAGGGTATAAAACTAGGCGTTAATTAAATAACACTATTAAAAAAAAATCTTAAGTAATACCAAAAATAGTCGTAATAAACGGTTTTAATATTCTGAAGTAAGCCTACTTTTCTACATTTATAAAATTTTGAGAACTTAATGAAGTACTGTTTTTATCGATATATTCTTTATATAGTTTAGTAAATAAATATTTTCCTTTCGATATTTTTTCGATAAAATTTACTATCCTTATAAATATTTCCTTTATATAGTTAATTAAAAAAATCATATCATTTTTCTCTGCTTTTGAATATTTTGAATGATATTAAATGTTTTGAATGTTTAATTCCATTCTTAAATAAATAAAAGTCTCAATATTAGATATATTAAATATTTAGATAAGATTTAGAAAATTTAGAAAAATATTTAGGTAAAAGAATTAATGTTTTTAAATGTCCTGTTTATTTATCACTTACTACGAATGAATTAATACAATTAAGCGCGATATCATAATTCTCTCAATAGTTACTCTTGATCACAAAAGATGGTAGCACTAAAAATCAGAGGTGGTTTTCTCAACCAAGGAACACCAAGGAAACAAATTAAGGACAAGATAATCCGAATTAAACAGAAAAAAATAAATTAAATTAAACAATTAATTGTTTTAATTAACAATTATTAATTTAATCTTTTTTAATGTTAAATTACGGAAGGAACCATACTAAATTAGTTATCACTTATGACTGAATTAATACATTTAAGATCGAAATAATAATTTCACTCTTAATAGTTGCTCCTTATGACATAAGATGGCAGCACTAAATTTCAGTGTCGTTATGAACAACCTACACTAGGGTTGAGGACAAATTAAACAGGAAAGAGCATATTGCATAAGCCTATTATACAGAGTTAAATGAATTAGTTTAATAACATTGTTACATTGTTGCAATATATATATTTTTTGTTAATCTAGAATTATATACATTTTTAATGTTTTTTAATTTGTAATTTATCCTAAATGTATATAGCGTAGCGACAGAATAGAGAAATCAAGGAGATTAGAAAAAAAGTCAAGGAATGTTATCGATCTGAAAAAGTCAGCAAAATTCGTAAAAGTATGTAGAAATCAGGAAAAATTGACGAAGAAAGTATTTCCCGCCAAGCAAGCGCACTATCGGCTACTAAGCATGCGTGCAATTGGTGACTTGGTAGCCAAGCATGCTTGTCATCTCGGACCGTAAACACATTTTAAGGCACTCTTACTTTTGTTGTTGTGGTTTTTTTTTTTTTTTTTTTTTTTTTTTTTTTTTTTTAATGATGTGCTGTTTAGTTTATGATTTATCTCATTTTTAAATTTATCTTTCACTATTGTGTGTGTTTTCTCTTATTTGTGCTTTGTTATACTTGTGTTATTATTTGTACTCATGCTATTTGCTTGAGCCAATTTAGAAAAGTAAGAATTTTAATGTTTTTTTTTAAATATTGTATTAATTAGGAATATTTTAATTATTATATTATTATCAATTATTTATTGTGTATTAAGCTGAAATTCATTCCTTAAGCCTAATTTCACAATCCTTTAACACCTGCATTGATTCGAATTTGTTCTTTTCACGAGTTTTTAAAAAAAGAAGACAATTATTAAAATAAATTATGTAAATCCCTCGTAATAAAACTAGTTTAAATAAAATAATTGAACTATATTTATTTTAGTGAGAGCGGCTATCTTATAATAATTCGGGATTTACTTTAATATATTGTTTTAATAATTTTTTTTAGGATGTTCATTCTATTTTTATAAAATTAAAATTTATGGAAATACATTATTTTTTCATATTAAATAACTGGTTAAAACGTTTTTAATAATGTATATTGTAGACATACAGTGATTCTGAGTAGGTAGAAATCCAGGAAACTAATATAATTAATAATAACTAATAATTAGTAGCCATATTTCAGGCAAATGTTGTAAGCTTTGTCAGGGAAAAATCGGGCAATTTTTTTTTTCACTATTTCTGTAGCCACCCCAATATTTATATATATATATATATATATATATATATATAATATAAATTAAATAAAATCGCCAATAGGCATTTGCCATTGCGGAAGTATTGAAAATTCTTCGAACAAGTCTGTCTGTGTGGTTTGCTTCACAAGAAAAGTAAAGGCTATATTAAGTATAAGTATAAACAGCTTATAAGTAAAAACAGCTTAGCTGTTGAATATTTATATAAAAGTATAAGTATATAAAATACTCAACAACTAAACCACGGTGGGTCTTTATGGTCTTAATTATCTAATTAGCGCTCCTCAATTCAATTATCCTTTACGGATAAAAAAAAAAAAAAAAAGGTGTGCCACACTAGTTTGCTTTAAAAAGTAGTATAAGTCAGGATTGATTAATAATTTAACTTGCCTAAAGTGGATCTTTACAGCAGGGGTTGTTTGCACGGAATAGAGTGTAATCGTGGGGTCAGGACATCACTCACATGGAAGTAATGCAAAAATTTACCCTACAAACCAATAGCTGTCTTGAGGCGGTCCTCAAGATGGCTGTCTTCAGTCTTCTTGATTTAAAGTGGCAGTGAGGTGGTAGCTGAAGGCGGTCATAGTAACAGCATTGAGTAAATTGACAGAAAAGGTAGTCACCAGGTCAAACAGTCCCAATCGCTGACCCTCTGAAGAGTATTAACCTCATAGTATTCAATGTCCGATAGAAAGCTGAGCAGTATGCCTGAATGGCATCCTCAATAAACTGATCGGGGAAAAAGTTGTGTTGTTAAAAAAATAATTTTTCTTAACGTTGATCGATATTTAAATATTATTAATATCTAATGTCTGCTATTAAATCGATTAAATTGCTTAGTAAATTATATTGTGCACTTTTATAAAATTAATTAGTCGAAAATTTATTTGCTTGATGCCAATGGGCATTTGATAACTAATTTGATTATTTGTTTTCTGAACTAACTATCTTAATCTCAATGCCCCCTTTCATTATTTTTTTAATACTATCAATATATACATTTTTTATTATAACATTTTTTGTAAACTGCACTTTTATATGTGCCCTCATGTCCAAATGTATCTTTACATCTCCGAAAATGATGATATTCAATGAAATATCCAGTCAATATGATCCATACTTGTAAGTAATGAATGAAATATAAGCCTAATTAGCATAATCCAATCAAAAGTAATCAAACGATTTCTGATATGCAAATCTAGCGTCCAAAGTTGAATCGAGCTCTTTCCACAAAGGGAATATCTGAGTGAATTTCTGCAACACAGTTTTTGATTTCAATGCGTAAGGACTTAAATATGTTTATTATGGTTTCGAAGTATCAATCGGTGAAATGGGGACTCATACTCTTTACCTCAGGGAAAAAATTTCTAAATGATGGAGTTGTTGTAAGAAGTCCTGAATAAGGTCGTAATCGAAGCATAGCTGCTTCTAAAGATCAATATCTGACAATAACTACCCCTTCGTAACAGGAAATCTACTGCTCGCCAGTTGATTTCAGAGCTTACAGTAGCCACTGGTACTCCTGTACCATGGCAAACGGTATACAGAAGGCTTAATGAAAAAGTCCTTTATGCCAGAAAGTCAATTTTATGTGTTTCACTGTTTTCACAATAAAAGAGGGATCTCTTTAATTGGTGCAAAGAACATCAAAACTGGAGTGACTCCATATTCTCTTATGTATCGAGGTTTAGTTTCACAGGTGATTCTAAACATTTTTACATCTGGAGGAAATCAGGAACCAGAAGTTATCTCTAGTGAAAATTTATTATTCTATTATGAAACGCGACGTATTTGGTAGTGAAAGTGTGATGGTATGGGGAGGAATAATGGTCAATGGACGGAAACCCTTACACGCTTTCAACAGCAGATCTGTAACAGCCCAGAGATATCGGGATAAGGTCTTAAAGCCTTATGTAAGATTTTTCAGAGGTGCATATATTCAGAGATGCTTCATTAAAATTATTGAAAAATTCAAATCGCTTTAATTAATAAAATAAGTAAAATCACAAAAATCAAAAACAAAAATAAAATAAGTAAAATCACAAAAATCAAAAACAAAAATAAAATAAAAATATCGTATTTAAATAAATTATTAAAGCTTTATTTCATAGTCAGAGTTTTGAAAAATAAATAAAAAGAGCGTAAAATCTTAATTTTTTAATGTACAGGTTTAGTCATGTTAGACCGTATGTAAAGAAGAACCAGGTTGAAAATTGCTCATAAATTGGATGGCTCTGCTTTAATTGTTATGGGATTGATTTTTCTATAATTCAGATATCATACAATTGCAAAACGATTAATTCTTGTGTTGTAACAGTGCTTCCACCTACACACCAGCAAGAATGTCTCCCTTTGGAGTTCAGTAGAAATGGTCAGTCGGCCTCAAGACCCGAGAGGAAGTACAGCGCAATCTACTGTCCCGCCGAAACACATTTAATTTATAGTCTCTCGTTCCGAGAGGAAATATATTTATCTCAACCCTGCGTATTAGTTGGCCTACAGACTCTCACCCGGAGAGGAATATATTTAGCATATTCTGCTATCGAGTTTTCGGTTTAGAAGTGGTTTTTAAACGAATAGATAATTATCTGTTTTAAATGTGTTAAATATTGTATGTTTCTAATTGTATGTGTATGTGCATGTGTAAAGAAAGCTGGGAGTACTCGAACTTGCTCCTCAAGTATCTGAATCCAATCATATCCAGTGACAATCTGATTGCCCAACATGTACAATACAGTGTTAAATGTTCAATATTTCCCTTGAATTTTTCTGATATCTAATTCCATAACTTTTATATCTATTAGCAAATATTAAAAAAAATGTATTGAAAACTACAGTTTATCTAGTTTAAATCAATTATAAAAGAAAAATTATATTGTATATTTATCTAATGCGTGGTAAATTCTGTATATTATTTAGATAGTTATACATTTTATTCAAAAATTAAAAGTGTTTCAATTTTATCAGTTGAGAAGGTAACTTAAATATTAATTCTTCACATTGAAAACAATGAAATAAGCATTTTTGATTTTCATTAGATTGTAATAATGCCATTTTACATTTATTGGCATCTATTAATTGGGCAATGCAAAGTAGTAATAGAAAAAAACATTCATTGTCTTTATGCATTTTTATTAAAATACATATTAAAACAAATATATTGCAATAGCAATGATACAGTTTCTGAAAATTATATATAGATATATAATCAACAGAAAACTGCAATAAACAAATCAGACAAAATCAAATAAATTCAAACTCATTTTTAACATCACAGGGTTTATGAAGAACAAAAATAAAAAATGAAACGTGTAAAATGTACATCAAGTTAACAATATATCATCATATAATTGTTGAAATAAGCAAGAAATAGCGGATGGAATCAGATTACGATGAATATTATTTCAGAAATATATAATCCAACTTCAATATGTTTTCCATTTTGGGTTACATCCTTCTATCCGGTGGAAATGTCAGCACAGCATCGCGTATGGCGTTGGCCACGTACTCGACATTCTTGTCGTTCAGACCACAGATGTTGATCCTTCCAGCAGTGGGCAAGTAGATGTGGTATTCTTGAATTAAATATTTCACTTGTTGTTCTGTAAATATAAAAACAAATTGCAGTTTAAGAATCATTATACGCGTAAAATATATATTTAATGGATACTGTTAAAAATTGGTTGAAAGTACCATCCAAAGTATTCAGTCATTCCAAAGTACATTCTTACTATCCAGTCTAAAAAATGTACATTACAAAAGGAACATCTTTGCCTTCAGGTTAATCATTTTAACATGGCGGACATAACGTGTGAACTATTCGAATATTTTTTACAAGATGGCTTTTTATATATTGAAAATAATATTTTAAATAAAATTCATTAAGAAAGACAAACTAAAGCTAAAAATCGTCAACAACATAATGTCGTGATAAACAATTTGTTTGATTGTATTGCAATAGATGGTTTTATATCTAGATTTTACATCCTTTTCACCCAGTTTACATCTTTTCACACAGTTTACATTCTTTTCATCCCGATTACATCCTTTTCGCCCGGCTTACATTCTTTTCTTCCAGCTTATATCCTTTTCACCCAACTTATTTTTTTCCTCACCTTACATCCTTTTCCCTTAGCTTACATTCTTTTTCCTCAGCTTACATCCCTTTCTTCCAGCCTTCATCCTTTTCACCCTTAGTTTTTATCCAGCTTACATACTTTTAATCCAGCTTACAGCCTTTTCAATCTGACCAAAGTATAAGGGGTGATCAACAAGGGCGATTCCGTTTGAGGGCGTGGCTTAATATAAACTAATAACGCGTTAATTTGCATATATGCTACTTAGCGCGGCAGCGATGAAGGTATATAAGCATTGATATATAGGCATGAGATTATTGTGGCATTCGTTTATTTCCGAAGCGTGTGAAGAAAATACTGAAACATTAACAATGGCAACATTAATACCACATGCGTCCAAACAGGACAAACTTGCTGTTACTCTTTTTTTCTGGATACCGAAGGACAAAAATTTGTAGTCATTCCTCAGATTATGAAGAGTGTGTTTGTAAAAACATGTTTGTCGGAAACCACCGTAGTGGAGTTCAAAGCTTATCGCGATTCAAGATGTAAGTCGATGGAAACACTGGTACAGGGTACCACAAAATACGTGTTTCATTTCGAAATTAAAAGGAATTTTCACGCAAATTAACTTGTGGTGTTTTGAGAACATACGAATATGAGATACTAGGGATAATTCGCTAAGGGATTAAATAGTATTGTCTGATAATAGTTTATCGGCTTACTGTATTGATATTTAACAATGATATTAATTATCACTAAGATTAATAAGAATGCAAGAAATATCTTTCTAAATAAATCTTTTAATGAAAACATCTAAGAATTTAATTAATTTCTTAAAGTGTAGATTTTATTTAGTCTTTATTATTATTAGACTTTATTTAGTGCTGTAGTCCTCACCGTTGAGTCCCGAGTAGCAAAACATGCCGATCTGCCTGGTGATGTGGTCCCAGTTTCCTGGGGTGCCCAACTCTTGGAGTTTGGTCCTCAGGGCCCATCTCATCCTCTTGATTCGGACGGATATCGTCTTCAGCTGCTGCTTCCTGAAAACAAAAGTCCAAAATTCACATCTGCATCACACCATGATATGCTCATCAGCTTTTGAATAAAGATTTGCAAACATGGTATCTGTTTTCAATAACTCTGGACAAGAGTTATGCGATACTATTTAAAATAGAAAAAGTCATAGTATAATAGAATATAATGGAATAGTTGATAAAGAAAGAGTGCTAGGACAGTTAATAAAACATGTTAAGACAGTTGATAAAGAAAGAATGCTAGGACAGTTGATAAAAGAAGTATTCAAGACCAGTTTATAAAATAAGAATGGTAGAACAGTTGATAAAGGAAGAATGCTAGGACAGTTGATAAAGTATTCTAAGACAATCGATACAGAAAGTATGCAAGGCGCGTTTGTAAACAAGAATGGTAGGACAGATGATAAAGCATGCTAGGGCATTTGATAAAGTATTCTTAAATATTTAATAAAGCATGTTAGGACAGTTGGTAAAGTATTCTAAGACAGTTAATAAAGAAAGTATACAAGGCGTGTTTGTAAACAATAATGGTAGGACAGTTGATAAAGACAATCGATACAGAAAGTATGCAAGGCGCGTTTGTGAATAAAGATAAAGCATGCTATTT
This sequence comes from Caerostris darwini, assembly GCA_021605075.1. Taxonomy (NCBI): domain Eukaryota; kingdom Metazoa; phylum Arthropoda; class Arachnida; order Araneae; family Araneidae; genus Caerostris; species Caerostris darwini. The sequence goes on from BPLQ01001966.1 coordinate 11,280, forward strand.
TGATAAAGACATTTAATAAAGCATGTTAACAGAAAGTATTCTAAGACAGTTTTATAAACAATAATGGTAGGACAGTTGATAAAAATGCTGGTTTATACAAGAATGACAGTTGCTAAGACAGTTGATAAAGAAAGTATAGAAAGTATGTTAGGCCAGTTTATAAAATAAGAATGGTAGGACAGCTGATAAAGAAAGAATGCTGGGACAATTGATATAGTGCTATAAAAGAAAAGAATGCTAGGACAGATGCTAGATAAAGAAAGAACTGCTAGGACAGTTGGAGCGTTATGATGTGATTTTTGTTTGTAATATATGTATAAATTGTTTTAAACTGCAGATTTAAAGATATTATTAAAAAATTTAGCGGCTAAACCTGGCGTGTTTATTTTAATATAATTAACTGAGTTTTCACCAGCCTGCCATCTCTACAACAGTGCTGTGGATCTGTGGGTATCCACTTTTACCACTAAGTACCAATACAAATAAACTGTTTTTAAGAGATCCTATTTAGGATTTACAATACAATTGAATAGATTTGGTACAAATTGCTTTTCTTCCTAATGTTTTTTACTATTCAAGTCATAAATATCATCTCTTAAAGTAAAAAATTTGTACATTAGTGTTACAAGTTTATTTTTGCAAGGAAAAAAAAACAACCAACTAAAAAAGTTGGTCAATGAAGATTTTTAGTGGTCTAAATAAAGTTCTAATGTTGGCCGCCACTATGTTTGTTTTAATTTTACAATTTTTAAGAATGTTGAGTTATTGACTGACCAGTCATCGATAAGTCTGTTGTCGTTGAGTATTCTGGTAGCGATTCCGGCTCCGTGGCGGGGTGGGTTGCAGTAGTTTCCACGAATCATCATGGTGATGTGAGAACGGACGTTTGGAATAACTTTGGGGTCCTTGAAGACTAGGGTCAAGTTTCCAACTCGTTCGCCTGAAAGGATCACACACAAAGATATTATGTAATAAATAAATTTTTAATATTTATTAATAATAAATGCAAAACATTTTTTAAATTAATTTGATAAATCTAACAGACTACTGAAATAAAATAAATTATAATTAAATGTATGTTGAATTATAAATTTATTTTTTAGAATAATACAATTATTAATGTTATATAGAAAGTGCATGTTTATTTAAAAGACAGTTATCCACAATATATGTATATATATATATATATATATATATATAACACTCGTTAATATGAACAACATTCTGAATTACTTCAACTAACTGTTTGCGTAAAGTAACTATTTTTTTTTATTTCATGACATATTGCAAAAATTCCAATCATTCTCAGAAATTCTTTTCCTGTTTTTTTTTTTCATACTGCTTTTATCGTTTATCAAACAAAACAAAATAATGATCAAGCAGAACAGTAATTAATAAACAAATTCATTGTAATTTTTATTTAGAATAACTCAGTGAAATCATCCATGTAATGTGAACAGCAACCTTTCAAAAGATACTGATTTAAATTTTTATGCCTAGTTTTCAATAGAACTTATATCAATATATTTATATATCTTATTAAATTGGGCATCATTATCATATTTGACTGGAATTATGTGCCAAAAAGGAGGCCTGGTGTGAAATGCGTAAGAATTCAAACAAAAGCAGCAAATTAATAGAAAAAAGGAAGAATATCTGTTAAATTTAATTCATTTGTCGATGTTTCATCTAAACTCAATCAATAAACTCTTCAATCCCTTATAATTCCATATAAAAACTCTTCAATCTTCTATATCTTTTCAATATTTCCAGGAAATCATCATGTATTTTGATTTAAATAACAACAAATAAATCTATCTATATGACTAATTTCCATCCACAACATCAATATTATTCTATATATTGGTCACTAATATTGAATTTGAATAGAATTATTAGGCCATAATGAATTCTTTGTAAATGTTCATACAAAACCAACTAAATTAGTAAGTAAAAAAAGAAAAAATAGCTATGAAGTATTTTTATCCATTCATAAAAATTTGTCAGACTCAAATCTTTTTGCACTTACTGTAGAGCCCCATGTTCTTGGAAAAGGACTGAGCGCAGAGAAGCTCGAAACCCCTGGAAGCAAAGTAGCGGACAGGCCAAGCGTCCTTCTCCAGATCTCCCGAAGCAATTCCTTGGTAGGCGCAGTCGAAGAAAGGAAACAAATTATTTTCCTGCAAGAAGATAAAGCATCCGTTTAAAAAAAGAAACATGAAGTTTTCTATGAAATTTACTGATTAAAGCTGCATGTTTTCAAATATGACTATTGATTTTATTTGGAACATTGGTGAATCTCGTATTCCATTTATGCATCATACCAACCACCGAAGAGTGATGAAAACGAAGAGAGCAATGCTTTCTGGTAGGGATATTAGAGAGTAACTGTCCTGTAGTTTTGGCTTATATGGGACAAAACTTGGCAACCTGGTAAATTTCCGGTAGGTAACCTGATTATCATAGCTAGATGCTTTAAACATGTTGCCATCACCTACGAATGACAAAAAGCAGGATAGCATTGCCTTCCAGAAAGTTCTTTATGGAGTAATTTTCCCACATTTTTATTGGAGAGAGCCTGGAAAACTGCAGGAGACAACCTGATTATCGATGCAAAATAAATATAATAATATGTTGTCACAATCGCCATTGAGACTTTCCGTTTCGAAAATGCAATGATTGCAATGGGTGTACCAATGGATTTGGATCTAAATTCTCTTGTAAATCTATGTTATCTGCGTCACTGAACCATGAGTTACCTGTTATCTGTTAATGTAGTAAATCAGTCACATGAATATTAGATTGCTTGTGTCGAAGATGTAGCATTGAAAACATTTAAAAATATTAAATTTACTGGAATGAATATTAATAAGATCGTTAAATAAATTTTCTTGTCTGATAGCATTGTCAAAAACCAGCTTGCTTGTAATTTTTAACTACCTTAATACTTTTTAATTTGTAGTTTAAAACTAAATTTTAAACATGTTATAAAACATTTATCTAATTTAACCAAATACAGAGAACTCTGTTTTAAATATACAGAGAAGCAATATCTTTAAATTTGTAGTAATTTCTATAATTGACTAATAAAAAAATATCTGAGATTAGAAAACTTTAACGACATCATTTTAATTTAAATATATCTTACAAATGGTATAAATATTTGATATAATACCTGTTATAGTTTTAAATAATTGACAAAAATGTGTATATCTCTATACTAAAAATATTTCCAAACTTACTTGCATTACGTCAGCGATCCTTTTCCATTGATCCTTGATGGATCGATTCCAGTGGGATTGTGCGCGCAAACATGAAGAATCACGACGGACCCTGATGGCGCATCCTGAAACAATCAAATGATTATTTTTATTCCTATTCCCCCCCAAAAAAAAAAAGCTTTTTATAAAAATCAAAATATTGCTACATATTTCATGAATTAAAAATTTGCCGATTCTATACATTTAACAAACTTTATTATTATAAGCTAAAGGAAATATAATAAAGACATCATAATTTGCTACAATTATTCTTTGTAAGTTTAGAAGTGTTCTTACGGAATTCCATTTCAAAATTCTGCAGTGTTTTTCATCGTTGATCATAAAGTAAATTGGTGTATAATATTCCAAGTCAAATTAAAAGCATTCCTTTTATCTTTCTTAATGGCGGTAAAAGATCTTCTGAAAAATCGATGGGATGCTGTTGTGTGGAGTGCAGAGATTGTTCATTTCAGAGTGATCTACCTTTTAATCTTTTTAAAGTATGTTTCCAATCAGCATAGCCATGATGGTCAAACATGTTTAGCTGGCAAATGAAGCCTGTACCAATGTAAATCCATTGGAAAGTTTATATGGGATGCTGTTGTCTGAGATTGTTCATTCCAAAAAACGGTCCATCATTAATCCGTCCAGCATGTTTCCAATCCAAATATGTTTAGATGGTTGACGGTCCAAAGTGAAGCCAAAAATATGATTTAAATGAAGCCTGGATCAATCCACTGAAATGTTTATATGGGATGCTGCTGTCTGGAAAGCCGAGATTGTTCATTACAAAGTGGTCCATTGTTAATCCATTGAAATATGTTTCCAATCAACATTGCCATAATGGTCAAGCATGTTTAGCTAGGTGACGGATCAAAGTGCAGAAAACGCATGCGATTTGAATGAGACCTGGACCAATGTATAATTCAAAACATCAAACATTCCGGAACCATTCAAAAATTTAGACAATTAAGAAGCATTAAAGGCATACTTACTCTAAGATCCTCCAATAATCCTTCGATATCCAAGCATTTCTTCATGGAATGCCAATAACGGTAGATTCGACAAACAGCAAATCCGGCATAAGGAAATACAAGATGATGGCTAGCTGCATAGATGAATATGAGAATATATTTTTACTGATTTTGTAAATTTAAAATATTGAAAAATTTGTTTAGAGAAACATAATTTTATTTACGATGGAAATCCTTTTTTGAAAATTATGATTTGTGCAAACTCTTCCAATTTAAATTTCAGCATGATGGTTTGGGTGAGATCTCAACTAGCTTTATGAAGCTGGACAAGATTAAAACATCTAAGACGATTGTCCAGGACCTATGATTGCCAAAAGTGTTGCCAATTTCGCCAATGAATAAAGCGATACCCCATTGACCTTGGCGACAAACTTGCTAGTTGTGACTGTGGGCAAATTTTAAAAGCTGAAAACTTTGGCGATAAAATCATATTGCACATTATGCACCAAAGCTCATTTCATCAAATTCGTTTTGAATCATGACTGGAATATAACAACAAAAATTAAATAAAATGGTTGCTTTAAATTTGTTGGCTTAAAAGTACCAATGGTAAAAAAGAATTTTCAATTCCAAGCACGTAGAAAGAGGATAAAATATATCCTTTTTTAAAATCATTCAGTGCTTTTTATCTTAAATGATTTGGCTTCCGGAAAAGAATCAGCAATTGAGAATTTTAATTCAGATTTTTTGACCCTTCAGGAATGAAGATTATTGTTTCTAACCATTTTTAGATGTTTTCATAACATTGATATGAAGTTCAGTTGTTACAGTTTACAGATTAGATATGCAGAAAAATATTTTTGAATTTCCTTTTTCATTAATCTAATATATTTTTGGTTTTTTAGGCTTGATATTCATGCGTTAATGCCATTGGAATCAAGTTCTAGATACTTTAAACGTTTTTTTTTTTGTAAAAGAGAGAAAATACACGGATTTTAATTTTAATATTCAGAGATTTTGTAGAGTGACTTACGCCAGCAAGGATCAGCCATGTAGAAGATCTTCAATTTTGCACATTTCACCAAGAAATCTGCTCCAACTCGCAAAGCTCCAGTGCCTCCTACGGTCTGTACACCGAAAGCCTGGGAAAATACAAATAATTTTTTAGACGTCAAAAATATTTTAAATAAATTAATTAACAGATCAGATTTCGTAACTTTTGAATATAAAAATATTACTGTCTTTAAATTTATTATCGTTCCTTTCTTAAAAAGTTCTGAAACTCGGAGGCTCGTATTAGGCAGATAATGATTTGGCTAAGTACTTTAGATAGATGCAAATTACAATATGTTATTTCCAAATTGTTTTTGATAATTTCCCATCAATTGATTGCAACAACATTAGATTCTTGAGTCCATAGAGTTGAAAAAAAACCCAAATTATAAATGTAAATCACTATTAAGCAACAACACACAATCAAAAATATGCTTTGAACTTTTGTTAGTGTGACATTACAGTTAGGAAACATTTTGCAATGGCAAATAAAAGAAACATAAGATATTTACGTAACCATTAACAAGTCTGAAGCGAGCAGTTTGATATCTATTATTACCATTAAAAATGCGATTCCCCATGAATATAAGGATGTTTAGGAAGAGTAATTTAAGATTTCTCAATAGTTTTCGTTTCGACTAATCCAAGAAAGGACCAAAGAAAGAAAGTTCAGTAAAATTTGTTGTCGCTATTTTATACTTCACCTCTTTGTCTCTGACTCTAAATATTGGAAATGTATGAAAAAAGCTATCTTTAGCGGTAATAAATATTTTTATTAAAATTCTAATTGCCACAACAAAGGATGATTAAGAGTACAACTGCTTAACAGAATCCATAATTTTTTTTGAAATTTTCATAAAAATAAAATATTCATGTTAGTTAAAGTTCGATTCAGCTAATTCCGAATCATGTTCGCTTGATTCAGGTGATGACTGAATCTTCAATAGATTCACTAGATTCAGCACGTAAATTTCCCATTTCTTTTTCGTATGGTGTCGGCAATGTGAACAACAGGCAAATCCAATGCAAGGAAAGCAACGAACTGACTGTGGCAGCTACGTGAAATAACCGTCTTTGGGAGGAATAAAAAAACGAGCGGGGTCATTTCCATAACCTCAGTAATAAGTAAATGTGTATTCTTCTTCGTCAGCACTACAGCCTGTTACAGGCCAAGGAAATCTCCGTGAGCTTCCTCCGTCCGACTCTATCTGGGACAATAGATCGCCATCTGTTGACTCTCAGACTCTTTAGTAGATCTTTGTTGACTGAATAACACATCTGGTGGGAGACCTTCTTTTTCTTTGGGTGTCTTCAATTGTTTTTTAGTTGGATTTGACTCGTTATATCTGAAAATGTGTCCCGGCCATCAAATACGGCTTGCTTTTATAACTTTTACAATATCAGGCTCTTTGAATTTGTTGTAAGTTTCATGGATGTGCTGGGTGTATTAGGGAACGAGAAATTCTTGAAATATTTTCTAAATTCTCAGAAACGGCAAGGGAGTTGACAAACTCAGCTACAAGACAGCTTCGGCTAATCAAAAATTATTACAAATAATTACAAGGCAGCTTCAGCTAATCGAAATTATGAATGTAAATACCTGCAAGACAGCTTTTAGTTAATCAAAATTACGACTGTAAATATCTACAAGAAAGGATTGAACAGCTGTTTTATAGTAGTAGTTTAATGTAGTAGTCTAGTTTTCTAGGAATCGAAGTTTGTCGAGGGCTTGGGGTCATAAAAGGACCCCTTTGCGATCTGCCGGGTTAATATTAATGTCAAAATCACTGCTGAAATTAAAGAAACGTAATTGATTTTCAGTGATAAGCACGAAAGTCCTTACCCTGTTCTGCTTAAGAGCAATGTTGTCATTTCCGAGCAGCAGCTTGGTTGCAGCTGAGCTGAGTTCCTCCAGCCCCAGCTGTCCCAGGTACTCGTGGCTGAGGTTTTGTCCGGACGTTATTTCCTCTTCTACCTCCCGGACCACAGGCAGTACCCAGGGGCGACCCTCTTCATCTCTGTAGGCTGTGAAAGAACAAGAAACTTAATATCCGTGTGAAAAGAAGACCATAATTTATCAGGATAATAAAGTCTACAAAATTAAGCACTGATAATCAGTGTTGTTGTTGTTCTTGTCGTATCCCTCATAGAAGGAAAGAAGGAAGAGGAGTGCAGCTTCTGTTCTGATGGAGCACCCGTAGGTAGAAGTCTGACTTCTGTTCCGTGTCGCTCTTACAGTCATAGGAGACCGAGACCTACGGCTTAAAGTGGATTCCGAACCATTACAAGCATCCACGACACCGCCGGGACTGGAACCTGAAACCTGTGGCACCGAGAGCTAGAGGGTTAGACACTCGGCCATTCAGGCCCGTTGATAATCAAGGAAAATATTTATTACACTTGTACATAAATTATCATTGCTAATTACCGAACCAATAAATGTAGCTGCATTTGATCAGTGGGTCCATCAAGTCTGGCAAATTCAGGAACTAATCAAAATTATGAATGCAAATAGCTACAAGGCAGTTTCAGCCATTATCCACATTGCAATAGCTAGTGACTTGACACACCCAAAAAATGTTAAAGAAAAATTATAATAAATTGAAGATATCCGCACTTTTGTTTTGTTTACACTTTTTTTTTTAATTCTTCTTTATGCCATGAAAACTTCACTTTATTATGTAATGTTAAAGTAAACAAGTCTGGCTAGTTACAAAACTTTTCGTACACATGACTAGTTATAGGTCAACCAACTATTAAACTTTACTGAAAGTAACTCCCCTAAAAATGCTTTTTTTTAATTACATAAGAAAGCATTAGGAATGCTACAAACAACTTTGGGTAAGGAATTTTATGTTTATTTAACCTTGATTACGTAACATATCTTGAAAAAGACAGGGATATAATAATAAAATAGAAAATATAATAAAAAAATAGAAGGTGATATGCTAATTAAAATAGTTTTATTTTATATGTCGAGTTTTGATGCGTGTTTTAGTTTAAATGGCCTGGGATGCATCCTAATTATCAATTGTTATCTGAGAACTTGATGTTCTTGTATACCGCTATGATCATATAGTGATTTTTAATCATTCTTTAGCATACAATTTAAATTCAATCCACAGAAAATTGAAGTTCATAATTAGTGTTTTAGTAGTGAAATTTTACACTAATCATATATAAATTTAAATTAGCTGTAGATAAAACTCGTTGGAATTTTCATAGTGGCCTTCATTATAGAAATTTTCCCATGGCCAAAATAGATCGTCACTTTAAAGCTCGTTACAGTTTTTTTTACCTTGATAGAAAAAGCAATTTTCAACCGTTATTGCAACTGTAGAAAAAGTACATTATCTTTTATTGGGCACCCTTAAATGCTAATTGGATTATGTAAGTGTCCATGTATTTGACATTATTAGAATCCTCATCATTAACTTATTAAAATAAAAATAATTACATCTGATAAAAGATACTTCGTAGCGTTAAAAATTATCATTACTACTGCAAATAATGTGCAAGTATCTAGTATATTCTATGATAATAAAAATAAGTATATCTGATAATAGATACTTTGTAGAGTTAAAAGTTGTTATTTCTGCGGTAAATGTGCAAGTATGTATGTTATTCTATGATACTATCAATGCTATACTTAAATTAGCACTTTTTTAGAGTTTTCTATCAAAATGATCTTAAGCTACAAATATTATATGCCTGTTTGAGTGCCGTTTTATTCAGAATAAGTAAATGAGCATAGAATATTCAAGAGATACCAATAATTAAAATCCAACATATGTAAATTATAAAAAAAAAAGTAACTAACTTCATAGTTACTTTTTTTTATAATAATATAATTTAATCCTACATAATTAGTCCTTTTATAATTTTTAATTTTTTATAATCCTTTTATAATTTATTTCCATTATAATTTAGTCCTATTATCACGGTAGTAACTCGTTATTTAAATAATAATTTTTTGCAATAAATTTGTGAGAAAAAAAAATTATCTTATAATTCTTGTCAAAAAAGGAAGAAGGAAAACGAAAATAATTATAGGTTTTATAAATAATTAAAAAATAATAATAATATAAAATTATATAAAATTTTAAATAAATAATTATTTCTACTTCGGAAATTTCTAGAGTAGTTTTTCTAATACAAACGAGGAGAAAATTACTGATTATTAATGAAATGCACAAAAGCATCATGCATAGAATATGTTTTTTTTAAATCATTGATTCCTTAAAAAATAATTGGTTCGTTTGTACCTTGTCGAATAAATAATTGTATTCTATAACGTTTTTAAGCATAGAATACAAAAAATAAATAAGATAAATTTAGTTAAAATATTATACTGATGGCCGAATGGCTAGCGCTCTGGCGTTCGGTACCACAGGTATCGGGTTCAAATCCCGGCTTTGCCCATGGGTGTTGTAGTGGTTCGGAATCCACTTTAAGCTGTAGGTTCCGTTCCTAATAGGATCGTAAAGCGCTGCGGGGGCATTGTTACTCCGCATCCGTGACTTACCATCAAGTTACACGCGCCCCCTGGGTAATGCAAAGATGAGTAACATCGTTGCAGCTCTTATGGCGAAAGATCACGGTCTATTTGCCAGCTGCATTAGAAGAAAAAAAAATTATAGTTCTGATATTTATATAGTTGTTTTACTATTAAAAAAGAGGAGAAATATCACTGAAATGCACGGAAGCATCATACATGGAATATGTTTTTTTTTTTGTCATTTATTCCTTAAGAGATAATTGGTTTATTTAATAGTCCAATAAATAATTGTTTTCGATAACTTTTTTAAGCATAGAATACAATTAAAAAGGTTTTTGACTATTATAGACACTTTGATTTTCGTTCAATCTATATTGTTGCGAAACTCAATTTTTAATTTTTCACTGAATAGATGTTCATTTCGATATTTTCAATGTCAAACAGGTAATAAACGTAATAAATTCAACAAGATATTTATCTTCGAGTACCTTTAGAGTTAGCTGAAAGTGTTTAAATAGAGATCACAATTTCCAAGTTTAAATTTCCGTTGGTTTGGTTTGTCGCTCTACGGTCATTTTGTACACACTTTAGGCTAATTAGACCGGGACCAAAAGTTTAACGTGAACTCCGAACCACTCACAAACATCCATGCCGCCGTCAGGATTCGAAGCTGGAAGCCTGTGGTTCCAAATAACAGAGCGCTAGCCAATTGGCCATCAGACTGCTCCTATAGGTTGATTAGCGAAATGAAGACTATGTTTTTTATTTATTTCAAAATATTATTTGAATAAAAATCTTTTAATTTTATTATAATCAACCCAACATTATAACTTAGAGTTTTCACCAAATTAACAGGTAATTAATTAACTGTTATTATTAATTAGCTAACTGTTATTATTAATTAATTAATTAACCAAATTAACTGTTATTGTTTTCAAATATTTCGAAACTAATGTTTCCAATAACAAATTTCATAAACGTCTAAATATGAATCCATTCTATAAATATTCCTTTAAAAAAAAAAAAAGATAAATCTCAAAATTGCATGAGTCACTAGTAATAAAAACATTTATTTTTATGTTTCTTTCAGATGTATAATGTTAAAATTTTAAAAATTTTGAGACACTTCCATTTGCTAAAAGGACCATTGAAAAAATTCCATTGAAAAAAATTTCTTCTTATAAAATTAATTTTATATTGGAAATATATAATTAAAAATACATAGAAAATATATAATTAAAAATACATAGAAAATATATAATTAAAAATACATAGAAAATATATAATTAAAAATACATGCAAAATTTATAAAATATGTAGAAAAAATATTGTTGTAATAGATTAAAATCTCCAATAAGGAGTATATTAGTATGAAAAAGGTTTAATTCCATATGTCTCAAAGGAATATTTATGGGCAATATTGTGTCCAACCTTTTATGTAAGCATTCTTGGGTCCAATTTTTTCTGGCTTATATTGTTTAAGTGTTTTATGTCTTATATTGTATAAATATTTTATGTCTTATATTGTGTAAATCTATTATGTCTTATATTGTGTAAGTCTTTTATGTATAACTAGTTTCTTGTGGTTTGTGGCTCTTAGATAATTTTTTTGAACACTTTAGGCTAATTAGTCTGGTACCTGCAGTTTAATGTGGATTCCTAACCACTAACAAACATCAATGCTACCGTTCGAATTTGAACGTGAAGCCTGTGGTACCACGGCCAGATCGGTAGCCAATTGGCCATCTCTTAGTCTGATTAATGAAAAGAACACTGTGTTCTATTATTTAATTCAAAATGTTATTTAAATAAAAATCTTTTAATTTTATTATAATCGATGTAACATATTAACTTAGGTTTCATCATATTAACACCCTGTTATTGTTTTCAAATATAGTATTTTGAAACTAAATTGTCAAATAACAAATTTCATAAACCGTCTGGGAATCGAATTACACCATCATCACAATAGATTTCTCGGATACAAACTAACTTGCAACTATTGCTACGAATCTAATTCAATCGACCTTGATTGCAAACAAGTCGATTTGATTTGACCTTCTGGTGTGACCTATTAAACAGAGTTCGTCCTTAAAGTGTACGGTTTAGTAAAAGCAGAGAAAGTGACCCCAGTAATGCTTCCGGTTAATCTGGCTGGGTTTGTTTTTGTTGACATGTTTTTGACCTCGTGTCACAACAGAATGCATTCTGGTTATAAGAGAAGGTAATTGAGCGTGCGAGCGCGAGCAATTTATTCTGCTTTTTTTTAATGGAAAGTTAGCGGCTTTGTTTTGTTTACACCTTAACAGGTTCTTGTGTAATTGACCTATCAAAAAAGACGCATGCGAGCTTGCAAAAGAATGTCTTTTTTCCACGGTTGGTCTACTTTGATATTAATGTCTTCTTTTTAAGTAAGAAAGATGTTCTTGAATGAAATTTTCAGACAAGTTTTATTAATGTTGCAGTTTATAATAATTTAACGGGATAGTGTTGCTCCGGTCCGTAGCATATTTTCAAGCTGTACGTGTCCCCTGGGTAGTACTAAATGAGTAACAGCGGCGCAGCCTTTACTTATGGCATAAAGATTAACTGTCTCTGCATTGCCAACTGCATTAAAACAGCAAAAACATAAGAATTTATTTTGGTTTTTTTTCATGTATGAATCCATTTCATAAATTTTAATTTAACGGGTTAGTGTTACTCCGGTCCGTAGCATATTTTCAAGCTGTACGTGTCCCCTGGGTAGTACTAAATGAGTAACAGCGGTTTACTTATGGCATAAAGATTAACTGTCTCTGCATTGTCAACTGCATTAAAAAAGCAAAAACATAAGAATTTATTTTTTTTTTCATGTATGAATACATTTCATAAATTTTAATTAAAAAAAATAATTAACGATCAAAATTGCATGAGGCACTTGTAACATAAACATTTATTATATATTCATTTGAGATATGTACTGTTAAAAATTTTAAATTGCTGATATAGTTACATTTGCTAAAATGGCTTAATGTTCAGCAATGTTAAAAGCTAATAAAAAAAAATTTCTTCATATAAAATTAATTTTATATTGAAAATATTTAGTTAAAAAACGCAGAAAAATATATAGAAAAATGTAGAAAAAATATGCTTCTAATAGATCAAAATCTTCAGTAGTAAGTATATCAGTATGAAAAAGTTTTAATTTCATATTTCACATAGGAATATTTAATTTTAATATTGTGTCCAGCCTTTTATTTAAGCATAAACTTATTATTAACACATTGAAGATGGTATAAAGCTAAAAGTAATATGGCCTGAATTCTCGTATATTTTTTGTGAATATTTAACACTTTGAAGACGGCAGATGTGAATTCCTGTCTTATTTTTTTAACTGTTGGCGACAGATGACGGAAATTCACGCCATTGGCAGAGATGCCAACCATTACGGAATATATTAATCCCTTTTTTACAGTAATTTTTGCCTTACAATATATCAAAATTTCTCAGTATAATATGTGAAATGGTTACTATTTTGGAAAAATATTTTTAAAAAATACTGTTTCCAAAGTTAGTTAATATATTCTGTAACGGTTGGCATCTCTGCCAATGGCGTGAATTTCTTCATTCGCCACCAAAATAAAAAATGGAAATCACATCTCCAGTCTTCAAAGTGTTTAGCGGCTAGATGGCCAATTGGCTGACTCTCTGACATAGTTCTCTGTACCACTGGCTTCAAATTCGAATGGTGGCGGTGGTATGGATATTTCTTATTGGTTCAGAATCCACGTTAAATTGTAGATCTCGGTCTAATTGGTTTAAAGTGTGCAAAAAAAGTACCATAGAGCGACAAAACAATCAAAGTGCTAAAATCGTTATCGTTATTCGTTTTTACATCAAAGCGGCGCTGTCTTAAAAGCGTCCCTAGTATAAAAATATGAAAATTAAACATATACTGTCTCCTTGCATAAAGCTAATTCTTACTTATGTCCTTCTTATTCTCCTAAGTTTCTCAATTCATTTTCGAATAAATTATTTTTTCACATTTAAATTCAATATTTTATTTTTGGAAAGAAAAATTTTTTTTTTTTTGGGGGGGGAATGACGTTCTGAAACTAATTATTACCGAAACTTCCAAGAAAAAAATCCACAGACCGTATTCAATGCTCCCTAATTCGCACCAAAATTATATAAAACCTTTTTTAAAGGCATGAATTGCAGACAGGAAATATGACATTATATGTATTTATTAAATTTTATACTTCGTTGTTGATATTTCGTTAAAAATGTCTGTCGTAAGATTGTGGGAACTTTACGAATGAAACGTTGGCAGCAGTTTAATATATTCTATTTAACGACTAAACGTTTCTTATTTAAAATTGATCGATTTAGATAGCAACATTTTAGAATAACAATAAAATCGTTAACATTCTTTGTTTCAAAATCAAATATGTTTGTACTATTTTTTTTTTCTAATGCAACTGGCAATACAAAGACAGTTATCTCTATCCCATAAACAAGGGCAGCACCGACATTACTCACTTAGCACTATTCAAGGGCACATGTAGCTTGATGGTATGCTACGGACGAGAATAAAATTACCGCCATAACGCTCTACGATCCCATTAGACCGGGACTTAGGGTTTAAAGTGGATTCCGAACCACTGCTAACATCAATGGCACAGCCGGGCCTGTGGTACCAAGCGCCAGAATGCTAGCTATTCGGCCATCAGGCCCTGTCAAATAGCCAACTAGATAATTTCTTCAAGTCACCGAAAAGAAAACGCTAGTCTGTAATACAGATTCAAAACTTCATGCCTAAGTGATGTGGCTCAAAATGTTTGGAATCCAATAGAAAATATTTCACTTTCTATTGTTTAAAGGATGATTATTTTAATTAAAATTTTTATTTATCTGTTACATTTACCTAGATACATAAAATATTTAATTCATTTGTATTTTAAATCTTAATTATTAATGCAGATCTCTTATCAAATATCCAACCAGATAATTTCTTCAAGTCGCCAAATAGAAATTCTAATCTTTAAAATCGATTCAGAACTTTATACCTAAGAGGATCAAAATGCTTGGAACATAATAGAAAATATTTAACATTTTGTCATTTAAAGGATTATTCATTTTTAACAAAATAATTCAAGACATTGAAGGAAAAAAATCCTTTTTTCAAAATGTCTTATATCAATAATGATTAAAATAGGAGAAAAAAGGGCTTATATACCAGATAAATTTCGAATATCTTCCTTATTAATACATCATGTATTTAAAAGCCATTGAGGGGAAAACATCAAAAACATTTTCTATGTGGTGAGAATTTCTTTAATTCTCTTCGACCCTGAAATGAGATATCTGATGTTTTCCTGGAGGGCTGTCTTATACTGCAACAATCTAACTAGTCCAGATTACACGTTGGCGCACAGAATACAAAATCGGTGGTTATGTAAGATGGGACATCGCAAGGTTTGATCGTTCAAGGTCTTTCCTGAAGAAAAAATTGTTGCAGATGGTAGTTACTTCATAAATCGTTTCTGACTGGGTAAATTGGCATGAATTACTTCACATGCTTTGTAAATTTGTATGAGCATTATGTCATAAAGCGATGGTCATAATATTGTATCCGATATGTTATATGATTAGTAACTTTACTTCTGTGAGCTCCTGTTTTTCAATTATCTGAGTTGAAGTAGTTTGTTTAACTTCTCTGATTTTTTTATTGATAATCACATTTATGTGAGTGTCTGCCACTTATTTTGTTTAGCAAAAAATGTTGATTTTTAAAAATATTTATGTTATTTTAGAATGACAGTGCAATGCATTTGAGAGAATTTTCTTCTATTTACAATAGAAGAAAATTCTATATTTTTGTAATCTTCATCTTAAGATGATTTACAGTTGAGACTAATATATGAAAAAATATTGTAAACTAATAAATCTGATAGTAAAAAACTAATAAATCTGGTAATAAATCTAATAGTCTAATAAATCTGGGAAAAATTACATGGAACTGCAAGAAATAATGAGGCATATTTAAAAAAAAAATATTATTATTTTAGAATCACAATGCAATGCATTTTAGAGAAAAATTTTCGACTTACAGGTATTCTTTATTTTAAGGCGATTTGCAATTACTTTTAACATTCTTAATGAAATATAAAAAAAAATTATAAAAAGTTCTTAGACTTTCTAGTATTATAAATTTGTGAAAAATTGCATGGAAATGCAAGAAAATATGTGTGATATATCTTAAGAATAATATTTATTATTTTAAAATAACAATGTAATGCATTTTAGAGAGACTTTTTCTACTTAAAGGTAATTCTTCATCTTAAGATGATTTTCAATTACGACTAATATACTTAAAGAAACAAAAAAATTTTAGTAGACGTTACTTATACGTTAAAAATTTTAGTATTTATACACGGAAAAAAAAAAAAATACACGGAATTACAAGAAAATATGTGTGAAATTTTTAAACAATAATATTATTATTTTAGAATGGCAGTGCAATGCATTTTAGAGAGACACTTTCTTGAAATTCGAGAAGACTTGGTAGAGAAAGTAGAAGAATTATCAAATCATTAAAATAGACATCTTCCTCCAATTTTATTTAAAAGACCATTATTCTAGAAATCATTTTTGACACAACTGATATGAACATATCTGAAACATTTTTAAGTTCTTTTGTATTCCTTTACTAATATTATCTCATAAAATAACGAATATTTGTATTATTTATTATTGTAGCAGATTTGGCGTTACGCATGATTTGGGAAGCCTTCAAGAGAAAAAAACATTCTGAAGGATTAGAACTGAGATTAATGATTTTAGGGATTTTGCCTCGCATTTCATTGTCAGGATTCACGATAACCTGCAAACTCCATGCAAGCAATGAAATTGACGATACAAGATAACAGTATCAGTAGTCAGTACTGTCACAGTTAGAGATTATTGTGACAGTAATCAGTATTGTCACAGTAATCTCTAACCATTGATGTCTATTTGTTTTTAAAAGCGGCAAATGCAGCTACGTAATGAGCGGAAAACAAAACTTCACTATCTTTGAATGCTAGCATGTTCACAGAACAACTGACCCATGAACTCAATTATTATCCAAACCGAAAACAGTTACATAGAAAAAAAAAAAGATAAAAACAAGGAATTGGTTTGGTCTATCGCTTTACGGTCATTCTGTGCACACTTTGTGCTAATTAGACTGAGACCTATAGTTTAACGTGGATTCCGAACCACTACTATTATTACTACTGCACCACATTACTGTGCTTAGAGCCGAGTTACCCCTATACAGTTTGGGAATGATGTGAGTGAGAAGTCTGACTGGGATCTGTGACGCTCTGCAGTCATATGAGACCGGGACCTATGGCCTAAAATGGATTCCGAACCACTACAAACTTCCAGGGCACCACCGGGATTCGAGTCCGCTATCTGCGGCATAGAGCGCCAGAGCGCTAAACACTCATCCATTCAAGCCCCAATTCCGAAACACCAACAAACATTCATGCTACCTCCAGCAATTTGAACCTGAAGTCTGTGGTGCCAAAGACCAGAGAGCTAACCAATTGGCCATCAGGGAGCCATAAAAACAGGGAAGACGTGGACGAATTATGACATTAACTGTAAAAGAATTGATTCAAAGTATTATCCAAACAAATCAATGACCTCGGCTATTCGAAAATAAAAATTAAGTCACCAATTGAAAAATAAAATCACAAATGATTAATGGCAATGCTCCATTTCGGTAACTATTTTTACTCACGGAGAACTTCCTAGTGCCATAAAGGTAATAATATCGAATATCCGCAAATAATTCAATAATTTAAAAGAACAAATAACCATTCCTATAAACACATGCAAATTATCATCTTCCTGTCTCTTAGCAACAAATTCCATGTGTTGCCACCCAGAAATTAAACTGTTTAACTGTTTAATTGGTCATAAATTTTAAGTTGTTTTGCTAGCATGTGATGTAGGTAGTGTGCGAAGTTGGATCAGCAAGAAAAGAAATTATTAATGATGCCCTCAAACCTGTTTTTGTGTGATATTTTTTGTGCTTTCGGACAAAAAAAAATCATCAAAAACATGATGTTAATTTAGAGTAGGCATAAATCAGTTTTTTTGTGTGGTTTTTAACAACTGCATAAAAGAGTGTGATAGATTTGAATTTCACACATATATATATATATACATAAATTCATTCATAAATTCATGCAATTAATAAATTACTTTAAAATAAATAGAAAACTGATCTAAGAAAATATTAAAAATGAAATAGTTCATATCAAGAATTAACCGAATTTTCGACTTTCAGTTTAAGACGAGGATTACTCAAAATAATAATAATAATAAATAAATAAATAAATAAATTGAGAAATTATTTTTTACTTAAAAAAATGGTAAAGGTGAAAAAGAATTTGGCTCCAGTATTTTTTTTCAGTAAAATTGTATTATAATTATAATTGAAATCCTCTATTTTAATTGAAATTATCTATTTTTAAATATGGACGTAACATGGTATGGTATGTATATGGTACATGATAAGTAATGATAAGTATATGGTACAAGACAATATGGATATATATATGGTACATGATAAGCAATGTTTTAAGGGTATTCTAATTTTATTTAAATATAATTTTGTGCTGAAAAAATTAAATAAGAAATATTGATAATCTAGTTTTTAATTTTGGGAAAACTTTTAGATATGTAAAAATAGTATAAGTTACTTATTTTTTAACGTTAAAATTGAAAAAAAATTTTTTAATATAGAATCCATTACAAGACAACAAAAGCAAGTAAAATCTTTTTTTTTTTGATAAATATAAAAGATTTTATATGCTTTCTCATTAACACTCATATAAAGATTTGATTTATTATATGGCTACAATGTTAGAATACCGGAAATTCATATTACTTCTGCTGCTAAATTTGCTTGTGATCCTATTTAAGAATACTATAGATGAATAATGAATATGGGAAACAGAAAAAATATGCCGATATGATATTAACACTATCTTCAATAAAAATTGAATTTAAATTTATATATTGAATTTAAATGTATATATAATATATATATATATATTAAATAATTGTTTAATTTCTTATTTATTTCTAAGCTCTCAATAGTAAACTCTACTTATTAGTTATAGTTGTTATAAAAATACAAAAAGTAATGGACAACAATTAATTATTGGTTTGTATGTTCCATTAATAACTTTTTGAAGATTTATGAATTAAAAAATAAAGTTTTATTCCCATTAGCTAAAAGTGTTCATTTCTTCTTTATTTAGAAATATTTCAAATTTAAGACAATTACATGACTTTCTTCAGAAAAAAAATTCTATGTTATGATTATTCATTTAGAAATATTTCACATTACTGAATAAAATTTATAAATGCTTTTACTGTTTTATTGTTAATTTATACATATTTTTACTATTAATTATTTATAACTATTTTTACTGCTATTGTCTATTCATTCACAAATATTTTACTGTTACTGTTTTATTAATATTTATACTGTTACGATATATTCATTTATAAATACTTTTACTATTACTGTATATTCCTTAAAAATATTTTTTCTGTTACTATATATTCATTTATAAATATTTTTACAGCTACTGTATAATCATTCATAAACATTTCATTTACTATATATTGATTTTTAGATATTTATACTGTTACCATGTATTCTTTTATAAATATTTTACTGTCTATGTAAATATAAAGTACAATATATATAAATGAATATATATATATATATATATATTATAATATATATTCATTTTTATGTATAAATATTGTTGTGTTTGCTTTGCCTTTTGAAAGAGCCAATGAAAATCCTAATTTATAAAATTCTTAAATATAGAAAAAAAAATATTTAAAAATAATCAAATTGAAAGTATATTGTTTTTAATTATTATTTTTATTTAAGAATAACTAATAATTTTTTTTCACAATTGTTGGCTATAAGTTTTCGTAAAGAAATAATAAAGTCAAAAGATAAAACCGAACTTCGAAATGTTATGGGCTTTAAATTATATTGGATACATTTGTACTACATATCTATATATATATTTATATTATACGTCATTTTTTTTTGCTGAACATTTAATGAGGTCTTGAAGAATATCCAAGAAAATCACATAACGGAATATGTAAAATCACATAATAGAATAATTATAAATTTTTAATTTTAATAAATTTAATAATGTTCTACTTATTCTCTTTTTTTTTTTTTAATAATTTTTTTAATAAATTTTTTTCACAATTGTTGGCTATGAGTTTTCGTAAAGAAATAATAAAGTCAAAAGAAAATCTGAACTTCTATATGTTATGGATTTTATATTATACTGGATACGTCTGTATATATTTTTATTACATATCTGTCATCTTTTGGCTGAAAATTTAATCATGTCTTGAATAATATCCAAGAAAGTCATCCATATTTATAATTTAATAAATGACGCATACAAATCTTATGGCAATAAGAAAATATTTAAGCATATATTAGAGTTAGCGTGGAAACAAATTGAAAATTAATACTGTAAATTTTCTACTTTATTTATTTTACCATAATTTAGCCAATGACAAATAAAAATCTTAGGGTAGTAAAAGATAAGGTCATTATTTATTTAAGAAAAATTAATAATTTTTTTATAGTGTTTGGCTATGAGATTTTGGATAAAATAATAAATTCACGAGAAAATTGAACTTCTAAATGTTACGGATTTTATATTATACTGGATGCCTGGATGTATCTGTACTATATATATTAATATATATATATATATTCTACAACTGCCATTTTTTTGGCTGAAAGTTTAACGACGTCTTGAATAATATCCAAGAAAGTCACCAACATTTATAATAAAGTACAGAAATCTTCAGCTTTGTGAATGATTCATCATATTATCAATCTCTTTTAAAAACAGTTCACGTTTCAAGCTCATAAATGTGAACTTAACTCCATTCCGAAAAACTCTTGACCTATTACCAATCTAATGTATTCTTATTTGGATATTTACACTGACCCATTCCCACAAGAGTTCAAACACTTACTTTTTTACTTTCACATGCCGACAGAAGTGGAGGCGGAATGCTGAATTTGGACGACGCAAACTCTTTTTTGCCCTGGTTAATACCACTTGGACGTTGCATGTTGAATTTTAATCCACTCTTGGACGGAAAAACTAGTTCAAAAAGTTCTTCTGGAGTCCCATTTAACTTTCAATTTCAACTCTCTGGTTGCGCAAACGTTGCTTGGCACCAAAAACTACTAGATTGCCCACGCGCTCATTCTGAGATTATTCATGAATGTTGGCTTTATTTGTAAGTTCGTGTTTTGTTTTGTGTTATTGTTTTTTTTATGTAAAAGAAATATTTTGAAAGTTTCAAATGGGATAAAAAAGAAGTCGTGTGAAAATTCGTTGGATTGAGTAACGATTCTTTGCAATAATTTTCGCGCAGACACAATGTGAGTCACGGATTCACCTTTGGTTACCAAACCTGTCGTTATGTAATAGCTGTAATGGAAACTTCATTTAATTTCTGACTGACTGGGTTTCTTAATTTTTGCTGATTTAAATGATATTAATCTGAACTATTAAACCGAACAGGCTTCGAGCTTTAGCAATAATTTTCCTATTTCTGTTGTTGATTGATAGTTTTTTTTTCAAAATACAGGTTTTATATTACAACAATTTTTTACTAAAATCAAACTTATACATCAAAATACATACAAATCGAAATAGGCATTGTTAGAATTATGGCAAATAGGTATTTTTATTGTTTTATTTATTTTTTACTATATATTTTTTATATTTAATATATTTTTATTATATAATTTTTAAATTTAATATATTTTTATTATATAATTTTTAAATTTAATATATTTTTATTATATATTTTTTATATTTAATAGATTCTTATTTTATATTCTTTATTGTATATTTTTTATATTTTAAAATTTTATTTGCTTTCTATTATAAATAAATTATTTTTTGGAATGCAAAATTATTTTTTGAAATTCATATCAAATCTATAATTTCACTAGAGCTTCATTATCAATACAGCTTTCGAGGTCGCCATACAATACATCGCTTCTGTTATCAATAAAATTTACTTTATTTGTTGCTAAATTTGCTACAAATTTTCTATTTTGAAGGCAATACAAAGTCAATGGGATTAAAAATATTTAAAACAGCAATAACAATAATTGTATAATAGCATTATACGAATTTACAAACTAAATTAGTACAGAGAGCGTTCAATTAAAACGCTAATAACAATAATTGCACATGCATTGTACAAATTTATAAACTAAATTAGTAATATATATATATATATATATATATATGTATGTATATTGGACTTTTGCTGAGAAAATTTCTAAAATTAAATTAAATCCAAGATAATCATATATAATTGATTAAAAATATTGGGTATAATTTCGGCTTTAAATACTTCGTTCCTTTTTTTTTAAATCGAACAGCAAGTTCTCAATATTTACAACATTATTTTAATAATTTTACTGGCATACATAAAATTGCTCACATTTTCTAAAAGTCTGCGAAATTTTCGACCGATTGCCGAGTGCAAATAATTTTTAATCCTAAATTTGAATGTCCTCAGTTTTTATTCACTGTGTCAAATATGGGAGAAACATAAGCTGGTGATACAAAAATCGTCCCAGGTCTCTTCCACGAAACAGTTACAAAACGAAAAATGCTGACTTAACGTCAAACATTTATGTAATTCATACGAATCTGGACATCGAAATTTCTCACAATGGCATCAGAAAAGCCCTATGCAGCTGAAATTGTGTTGTCACAACCTAATCAGGTATTTCAAACCCAGACTCTTTTCGGCTTATGATGATAAATGATATTGATTCAGGTTACTTTTCGTTTGAATAATTGCAACTTTTTTGCAATTTAAATTTTTATTTGAGAATAGCAGCTTTTAGAGAATTTAAATATTTATTCGAGAATAGTAGTTCTTAGAGAATTTCAAATTACTATCCACTTAAAAAATGACAGCTTTTAGAGAAATCAATTTTTATTTGAGAATAGTAGTTCTTAGAGAATTTAACTTTTTATTTGAGAATAGCCACTCTTAGAGAATTTAAATATTTATTCGAGAATAGTAGTTCCTAGAGAATTTCAAATTACTATCCACTTAAAAAATGACAGCTTTTACAGAAATCAATTTTTATTTGAGAATAGCAATTCTTAGAGAATTTAAACATTTATTTGAGAATAGCAATTCTTAGAGAATTTAAACATTTATTTGAGAATAGCAACTCTTAGAGAATTTAAATATTTATTTGAGAATTGTAGCTCTTAGAGAATTTCAAATTACTACCTACTTAATAACAGCTTTTTGAGAAATTAATTTTTATTTGAGAATAGCAGTTCTTAGAGAATTTTAATTTTATTTGAGAATAGCAGCTTTTAGGGAATTTAAATTCTTATGTGAGAATAGCAGTTTTTAGAGAATTTCAATTTTTATTTGGAAATAGAAGATTTTAGACAATTTTAATTTCTATTTGCGTATAGCAGCTCTTAGAGAATTAAAATATTTATTTAAGAATAGCAGCTCTTAGAGAATTTAAATTTTTATTAGAATAGCAGCTCTAGACAATTTCAAATTACTATCCACTTAAAAAATAACAGCTTTTAGCGAAATTAATTTTTATTTGAGAATAGCAGCTTTTAGAGAATTAAAATTTTTATTTGTGAATAGCTGCTCTTAGAGAATTCAAATATTTATTTGAAAATAGCAGTTTTTAGAGAATTTCTGATTTTTATTCTTTATAAAGGTGGGAATCTCGAATGTTGCTTATGTCTTAGAGGACTTGTTATTCACCCGGTAATTATATATTTTTACAAGTTCTTTATAAGTTTCTGAAATTTTTGTCTTTTTCCTAGTCTTTTTCAGTTTCGTTGCTGCAGCTAACATGTATCTAGAATATTTTTTTTTCTGATTTTTTCCATTCTTTTATTTCAAAGGGAATGTTTGAGTGAAAAGTTTTGTATAAACATTTTTCCTTAAATCATAAAATTCTATTGTTAATTGGCCGATGGTTTGATAAAATTATTGTTGTTCATAACTGTTAAAATTTTGAGCCAGGTTGAAATTTTCATGTTTAAACTAACAAAATTCCTACTCGTGGCTCAGTGGTAATGTGATGCTAGCCATGGAATTATTCATTCCATATTATCGTGGTACAACATAGGCGAAATATTGTAGCCTCCGCTGTGCATCCTGGTTAACATTGAATCTTTTACATATCTGCATTATAAGTATAATTTTTCAATAGAAACATTATAATAGATCTCGATTGTTTTTTAATAATTAATGTAAAATTTGATCGACTCTGTGTTAATAATAACGCAGCCGGTGTCCACTGTGGTCACTGCCCTCAGAAACGAATAGAATTGATAATGATTATGATAAAATGGATAATTGGGGTGATGATATAAGGATTACGCGTGGTAAAATGTCTTACATGATAATAAAACTGCATAGTGAAAGTTTTCCGGATTTTCTCCCATACGATATTCAAAAATGAGGGCCAATAACATCCTAAAAAGGCCCCGCGGAACGTAATGTTCTCACTTCATTTTCCGTTGGTGGGTTGTTTCTGACATGCATTGAAACACGAAGCTCACCGATGTCCACAAAAGTTAAAAATAACGTCATTTTCTTGGACACTGCAATCAAAATTTTTTGATAAAGGTAAAGAAAACTCAAAATTAGGAAAAGAAAATTTATGTACACCAGAGATGTGATGTAGTCTTAGCTCCTACATTTGATGCTGCTACCAGTTTACTTTCTTTAATAGCAGAAAAAAATATTACGCAACACTGCCCTTTGCATCACCCTTTAGACTACAGGGAAATCGGCAGTAGGAAAGCAGCGCCTACTCCAGTGACCTGGTCTTGATCTAGAATTCCCTGTCCGTGGTCTATATCGCAAACTAGTTTAATAATATACAGTAGCATAGAACTATTAGTGGAGAAAGTGATAAATTAATATATATAGATATATATATGTATATATATTCTGCATTGTTTGGTCGTTGACGAAATCCATACATGTATGTTACCTTTAATCATTAAAATTACAGACAAAACATCAATTTGCATCAACAACAAAATTTTTTTTTTATCTCACTGGAATATTTTTTACTCATATTTTTGGCATATTTTAATTATTCAGGTATAAAAAAAAATTTAGTTATTTATTAAATTAATTATTTTGTTATTTTCAAGCTTATTTAGTCACTTTTTTAAAGAAGGAGTTGTAATTATTTAAAAGATTTAATTTTTATTTCATAGTCCGATATAAATATTACATAATATAAATATTGCATAAATATTTTGAAAGCAATATTTAAAATTCTTTAAATTTAAAATCAATTAATTAATTTTTATAAATTTATTTCTCTAAATATTTAAAAACTTCTATAAATTAGTAATTAATTTTTTTTTATAGTTTTTAAGTGAAAGCGCGTATCAGTTTGATAGGATTTCATTTTTATATCTAATAAGAAAATAACTATTCATTATTAATTTCACAAACGTAAATAAACACCTTAGGAACTCATTGGAAAAGGGCTAAAGGATGTCAATTACAGTAATTTAATAACTGAAGTAATTTTATGTTTTATCTAGAAAATATCAAATTCTAAAGAAATAGTAATTCGTTCACAGATTTTAAGTGGCAAAAAAAGCATTCTATTTATTACTATTTTAAGAAACGATGAAATTCATAAATATAAACAAAAAAATACGTATTTTTAATTTGTAATAATTGAATAACTGTAACTGTAATTGTAAACAGTATTTATGGGAACATTAGTAATTTGTATAAAGAGTAACTATACTTCACTAATAAATGAAAATTTATTTTTTTTGTATGATATAACTTTTTTGAAATTTAGCGAACAATCACAAATTAAGAAAAAAATATATGTACATTAAATGAAAAATACAACTTTTATACTAATTTGATGACAGACGGTATCAATAAAATGATTTGTGTTTATGGTCGTATTTCCTTTTTATTTATTTTTCTCTATTTCTACTTTTGAACTCCTGAATAAATATAAATCATTTTTGTGTCTCGAACTTTCAGTTGTATAATTGAAACTTTGGACAAATAACTGATTGCTTGCAGACAGAAATGAGGACAAATATGATATTGTCGATTGTTTGTACAATATAACAAACAATTTCTGTTGGAATTTATTTACATCCTACGAAATCATCATTATTCCTTTTATCAAAACGTTTCCCCATTATTAATAATGATATTTAACAGGGTAAATCATTAGCATAACACAACCATAGAAATATTAATGGAGAAAGTGATAAATTTAAAAAAATTATCACAAACTGTTTGATATTTGACGAAATCAATGATCATTTGTACCTCACATTATCTTCAAATAAAAATATTATATTTTACATTCTCTTCAATTTAAAATATTATATACATTTTCTTCAATTAAAAATATTGCATCTTACATTATCTTCGATTCGTACCTTACATTATCTTCGATTTGTACCGCACATTATCTTCGATAAGAAGCATAGAAACATTAATGGGGGAAGTGATAAGTTAAATTATCACTTTTTTTTTATATTTGATGAAATCATATTCATCTGTACCTTACATTATCTTCGTTTAAAAATATTATATCTTATATTATCTTTGATTTGTACCTCACATTATCTCAGATTAAATTATAAGAAACATAGAAATATTAATGGAGGAAGAAATAAATAAAAAAGAAAAGATTATTACATATTGTTTGATATTTGACGAAATCAACCCCACATTATCCTCAATTAAAAATATTATACCATACATTATCTTCGATTAAAAATATTATATACAAATCGATTACAAATATGTATAAAAATTTGTAAATAACTTAATTTGTTGTAAATTTAGTTTTGATATTATTATAATCAAAATTATTTTTGCCAAAAAAAAAAAAAAAAAAAAAAAATTAATTAATTAAATCCTTGCACGTTAATAAAAATAACTTAAACGAATAAATAGACATGAGATTTAATAAATTTTGGCATTATCTTACCTCCAATTGTTAAGTCTACTTTCTGTACTGTCTTATCATCATGATAAGCTTTATGTAGGGCAAAAATCTCAACAGGGGGTGCAGGTTCCACAGTGGAGAACAGGGAATCATCTCCAGTTCGAACGTCAGGGTGTCCGTTCTCGTAGGGGTAGATGATTTCGGACATGGCGGTTGTTGTAGATCTTTTGTGGAACTTCCGGCCCGATTATAACATGTGAACCATAATGATTGGAACCTTTTGCAGGTTCTTGTTTTATGCCTTCCCAGTGAACGTTCCGTTCGTCCGGCGAAGCGTTGACGTCAACCTCGGATCGGTTCCAGATTGGTTGGCTTTCGACCTTCGCTCTCTTTCACGTCTGAGACGGTTTCGAGGAATATGGTTTCGAGTGTTTGATCAAAAGCGCGGGAAATGATTTGGTAAACAAAACGAGAGGCTTTTTAAAAACAAAGGCGAGATCAACATCCTTGGGCAAGTCTTCTGCGAATGGAGATTCGGCATCGTGGAGATTAAGGAATTGCCCAGGGGATTTGCGTCACTTGACACTTTACCAGCTTTCTGGTGAATTGAAATTAGGGTCAGTGAAATTGGTTTTAATTTAAGCAATTGAAAAGTTGATTGATCTATTAGCATATACAAGTTATTACACGACTTAACATATAATTTTTTAAAAAATTATTATTATTATTTGTTTGTCAAATTAGTGTAATAAAACTAGATATCTAGCGCTCTGGTCCTCAATTTCACAGGTTTAGGGCTCGAGTCCAAGCTGTGCCATGGTTGTTTGTAGGTGATCGGAATCCACTTAATTAAAAACGTAGGTTCCTATATAATATGACTGTTGAGCGTAGGGCTACAACCCTACGAACATTGATTTGTTATGTTTTTAATCGATTTGTTATGTTTTGTTTTTAAAACAAAATGCTTACTTTACCGAATTATGTTATATGACCGATGTTCGAATTATGTTCGTAAAAAGAAAACATCTCCTGACTCGAATTCTGCGAGTAGAAGGCTAGGGGTCTATTGCTTCTATAAAGAAGAAGAAGAAGAAAACTGAATATAGGGTCTAGATTTAATTTAATAAGTATTTTTTAAATATTAGAAAATATTGTATTCATTTTCTATTTTACTGCAGTTTAAAAGTTCAGATCATTTACTTATACCCTAGCCTACTAGCCTATAAGTAGAATTCCTACAGTTCAATCCCCGATTGTGTGGAAAATCGGCAAACAGTCAAGTCTGATAGATTTAGAATGGCGTAAAAGGGGAGAAATGTATTTTAGGAAGGGTATAATTACAAAAGAAAAAAAAAATTATGTTAATTACTAGAATTTTAAATTAAATAATATCCAAAAATTTGTTGAAAATTCCATACTAAATGCTATACTTTTTTCTTTTAAAACCACCTTTGCGCCGCTTGTATCTGACTCGAAAACAAAACAAACAATCGATTTGTTATGTTTTGTTTTTAAAACAAAATGTTTACTTTACCGCCCAGTCGATGTTCGAATTATGTCACAATTCTTTTTATCTCTGAGGTTGAAGTGATTCGATTCAGTGATAAGAAATATATTGCATGTTACTGTTGCCCTAATTGTCATCGTGTCTTTCTTCGTTTTTGAAAGCAGTGGCAACAAGTCATGCTGTCAGAGGAAACGAAACTGTGTCGTAATGTATGATAGCTGCATGCAATTATATCGTATCATGAGTAAAATTTCTTATGAAGTTTATTTTCTTGTTTAAAAATGTAAAGCTCCAAAATTAGAGTAAAAATACTTACTAGTTTGTTAATTCACTAATTAGCACAAATAAAATGGTTAGCCTTAAACTCCAAAATTGTTTGTTCAAACTGATTAACATTAAACTCGAAAATTGTTTGTTTGTGATTAACATTAAACTACAAAATTGTTTGTTTAAAATGATTAACATTAAACTAAAATTGTTCGTTTAAAATGAATAACATTAAACTCTAAAATTGTTTGTTTAAAACGATTAACATTAAAATCCAAAATTGTGTGTTTAAAATGATTAACACTAAACTCCAAAAATGTTTGTTTAAAATGATTAACATTAACCTCCAAAATGAGAGTTTTAAAATTATATAGTAGTGTTAAATAATCTGTTAAATAAATAAGGGTTTTATAACTACTTTTTATCACTCAGGAGTATGTTGAATTGGATAATACTCTGAATTCTCGTGTCTTACAATTGAATCTTTTCCCATCCTAACGAGTTAACTCGTCAGAAAAATTAACTCTGGACTAAAAAATGTATTTTCAGTTACCTTGTACTATTTTAAGGCAAACACGAGTTCACGTGTAATATCATATGTATGGCAACAGTCATTCTATCGCAATTTCATGGAACTTGATGTTTCACTCGATGTCTTATAGTACCCATTAGTCCTATTAGTATCCTATAGTATACTTGCATTTACTTTATGATATTTTTTTTTAAATGATCAAAGTATAAGATATTTCGAACTATAACAGCAGCGATAAAACGTTGGGTGATTTCCAAATACCTGGCGATGAATCAGAGGATTAAGTTCTAATCCTAATCCGATTTGAATGACTTGATTCAATTAGAAATAGAATTATTTGGAATGGAATCAATAAGTTTGGAATAATTATAGACTTTATAGGAATTTCTATAGTAAAATTAAGTAAAACAGGATGAAAATTTAATGGTTATAATTCTAACATTATCTTTTTTTTTCATTTTAGTAAAAAATTGTTCTTCAACAAAATTGTACATAAAAAAAGAGTTCATTAAATGGTTAATTAAATATAGAATTCCACTACCTTAAAGGGTAAATGCCTTACCCAGAATAGAAAATATGCATTTAAAATATTTTCGCATTACAGTTTTTAAATTTTTTAATTTTATATTGAAGAATGCTAATAGTTTTGTAGTTATTAAATAAATATTATTAGTATTTATTTAAACATATTTATTTGCAATATTAATAGCTAAAGTAATGAATTCCTTATTCAACTAAAAAAAAAAAAACGAATTAAATTAATTATATTACATCGTTAAGTAGGATTAAGATTAAAACTTTTTTAAATTAAAAGTTTTTAACTAATTTTTTAAGAAGAAAAAAATGAATAAATTGTCCTAAACAATTTTTATAAAACAAAAAATTAAAATTTTCCAAAAAATTATTTAACATTAAAAAAAAAAATAAATAAACGAAAATCTAGATTTTTTTTAGTTTTTTACCAAAATTGTTACAAATATCAAAATGTTCTATTTTAATCAATAACACCAATAGATTACAAGCTTTTGTTTTTGCAATTATAATCAACATTACCTGAAAAAAAAAATGAAAATAGCGGGGAAAAAAAAATGAGTCATTGGAAAATTCCATTTTTAGTCAATAATAGAGAGAACTTATAAAGAAAATAAAAAAAAGATTACTCAATTTAAAAAAGATTTTTTTTTCATTTTAAATTGTGGGAGAAATTCTATACACACATTCCCATTCGTTAGTTCATTCGAGTTCATTTCACATTCATTACTCCATTCAAATTCGATTCACATTCGTTAGTCCATTCGAATTCGATTCACATTCATTCATTCGAATAGTTAATTTTAAGTTTGTTAAAAAAGCAGCGTCATGAAAGGAACATATTAAAAATATACATCATAAAAAAGTAATAATCTTAATAACTGCAAGTTGCGTAGATGTTGGACTTGCATTAATATTGTAGGGTCTATTTAAGTTATTAGAAAGTTTTTATATAACTGTAACCGCTCGCTATCGCTATACCGTTATTCGCAGTATGATATTACAGCGCATGCGCTCATGCGCGCGCATTTTTGAAGTCGCTGCACTACCGGGTCTCGGAAACAGCAAATTGAATAGCATTCCATTCTTCCATGTCATTTTAAGATTCTTTTTATTATACGATTTATTATTTTTTAAAGAATAATTAAAATTTTTATTCTATTATTAATTATGATTCTTCTTCTTATACGATTAATTCTTATGAGCTTTCTTTTGCGATTACATTCTGGAAGTATTATTGTATGCTGAAGTAGTTTATTATAAGTTTGAAATTACTTTGTTCTTTTGTTACTTTGTTTTGTTTTATTTTTATGAGTGATCTCAGTGTCACCACCTGCTTCATTTTCAGCTGCTTTGTTTAAAGTAAATTAAAAACAACCATATTTGAATGCCAGATTTTGTAAAAGGATGTTCTAACAATAAAATTTCCCTGTAATCCTTACCTACAGGGTTAATGTCTTTATATGAATTTCATCTATTTTTAGCCGTCTTATATATACATAATTCATATATTTTCAATTTTAATTACAATAGTATCGTGAAGTTTTGAGATAGATGGGACCTAAGAGTAATCGCGTAAGTCAAGGTATAGCCATATAAATAGATTTAAATTTTGCTTAACTGGGATAAAGGGTTAAGGGAAACATTAGCTTAGAAGAAAAATATTTAATAATATGCAATTCTTTAAACAATCAATTCTATGTAATTTTTCACTTCTAAAATTTTTCACACTCTAAAATATTCCTCAATTATTTTGAAACAATAATGGAACATTTCATAGGGAGGATTGTACATATTAATGCAAAATAATAAAAAAAATGAGTTACCTACAAAATTATTCCAATGTCGATGATTTCAAAAAATCTAACAAATTCATCTGATATACACCATGCCTTTTTTTTCGCGCAAATTTTCTAAATTTTTTTTTTTCATTTCTTCATTTGTAACTATAACGTGTTATTCTTTTAAGTAAATGTGTTCTAAAACTGTAGTCTCTTCTCAACAAAGTTGATACATTTTGTCAAGCTTGAAATTGTCATACGGTTTTCTGGTGGAATCCAAAGTGCCGTATATTCCAATGAAATTTTGCTCACACATTTTTATGAGCTCATCAATTGTCAGTCAGCTCTTGCCAATATAATTCAACAGCTCATTGGCATCGTCACCATTGACATTGAATCTAATTTTCTGGCAAAGATTAACAACTTCCTTTATCACATGTATGACATCATTTTCTGGAGTAGTTTTCGTCACGTCTTTGAAAAAAAATTGGACAAAAATGGACAGTACAACAGCCCAAGTGGTACAACAGCCCAATGTCGGGCCAAGGCCGTCTGCCTATTGGCAGATTTTGAGACAGGAGATGTTTTTGTTTTTTAAAGGAAGGCCTTACACCCAACGCTCTACGCTCAATAGACCGGGACATGCGGTTTAAAGTGGATTTCGAACCACTACAAACATCCATGGCACCGAGCGCCAGAGCTTTAGTCCTTCGGCCGTCAGGCCCCAAATATAAAGCCCACTAGATAAAAATTTAAACTGTTAAAACATGTTTTTATTTGATGTGTTTACGTTCAATTTGAATCCCTGTAGATTACATAAATATTTTACAAAATACATCGTCTTTCTAGAAACTTCAAATTAAATTTACGCATTTTCCGGGTTTTCTCCCACACGATAAGAAAATGTGGGGCAGTTTCAGCTAAAAACCTCCCAGAAGGCACAGCCCTCCTCCTTAAGCGTCATGGAGCCAAATCAGACTTCTACCTACGAGTGCTCCATCACAACAGAAGGTACTCGCCCATCCCTTCCTTCCATGAGACCACACGTATTCTTGGACTTGGTCAAGATCAGGGATGTATGTAGTTATTTCATAATGGCCAAAGTAGTGAAAACCAATGTATTTAAAAAAAGCATTATTTGTGCATTCATATATTCAAAAAAAAATTCATATACTGTCGAAATTATGAGAAGAAATTAACTATGATTTTAAAATTATATTCTTGCGAATATAGGACAGATACTGCCTGTTTTATTTATGAGTTTACAGTTATGAGTTCGCAGAATAATTAAATTATATTCTACGAACTCATGATGAGTGGAGAAACAAATATCGTACTAATAAAATATATAATTTTTAATGATTTCATTTTTTTTATTTCGCTTATATTTATATATTTCTTTACAATGTGCGTTTAGTGTGTTATTATTATATTATCTATGTTTACATGTAAGAATAATAGTAAACCTAAAAATAATAACTTATTATGATTCAATTTTTCACTCCAAAATATGTCTATAGTGGGTCTAAATCTAATATGGGGATATATAATTTAATATGCGGCCCGCGGAGTTATGATGCATTTCCAAAGTGGCCCGCAAGATCATTTGGGTTGGCCACTCCTGTTCTAGATTTTGCTGTCTAACAAGTGGGATAAAAAAAAATTATAGCCCCTATTTGTGTACAGTTACAGAAATATTTTAAATATTACTATAAAATGACAAAAAAAAAAGAACAGCACGTACTACTGTGCCCAAAGAGTAAGACCAATTTTTTTTTTCAAAAACTCTTTATTTATTCTTCCAAATTTATTTCATCGACTTCAAAGCAATCGGGCCTGAATGGCCGAGTGGCTAGCGCTCTGGCGCTCGGTACTACAGGTTTCGGGTTCGAGTTCCGGCGGTGCCATGGTTGTTTGTAGTGGTTCGGAATCCACTTTAAAAAGTAGGTCCCGGTCCTAATAGGATCGTAGAGCGTTGAGGGGGCATTGTTACTCCGCGTCCGTGGTTTATCTTCAAATTACACGCACCCCCTGGGTAATGCAAAGTGAGTACGTCTCTGCAGCACTTGCCTTAAGGCATCCAAAGACCAAGCTGTCTGTGTTTGCCAGCTGCATTAGAAAGAAAACTTCAAAGCAATCCCCTCTGGACACAATGCACTTATGTCACCTTTTTTTCCAATTCTTTTTTTTCAATTGCCAAGACCGATTGACCGATCCTTTTGAAATTCCAACATCAGCAGCTAATTGTAAATCGACGGTTTGCCAGCACCAAATCTTTAATTTTTTTGGGCGTGAACTTGGGCGGTTGAGATTGATGGTCAACCAGAGGGCTCTTCGTCTTCAATGCCTTCTCTGCCTTCTTTGAACTGTTTATACCACTTGTAAACATTTCTTTCCGATATAGGAATGCTCACCAAAACATTCTATACGTTTCCGCAAACAAAATTGAATGCAAGTTCTTTGCTCACTTAATTCAGACATTTCAAAAATCGCTGGAATCAGTTTTAGCGTCACACAAAGCCAAGCGTAACTCAAACTAATGAATATTTTGACGTCAAATTTCCCACAGATGTCAAGGACAGTGCCGGCAACAAAAAAAAGGGGGGGGATTTGAAATTCCATAAGCTCCGGGAATTTTAAATTGAAAATTGGTTTTACTTTTTGGGCACAGTGGTAATTAAACGTTTTAGTAAAATGAAACCTCTTTGCGAGTAAGTTGACCTCGAAGGACTTCATAATAAACGAAGGAAAATACTAATAGTGAAATAAAACCGTAACTGGTTTTAACTGGTTTTCAAGCGAATTTGTGTTTACACCTAGTTTAACTGCTTCAAGCGTCACTGATAGTAATAAATCAAAATAGTAAACACACCATTTGAATGAATAAAATAATTTAAATTTTGCATGAGTTAGAAAGAAAGTAACTATACTTGATTTTATAAATAAGAAAAGAAAAACCTGACATTTAAAAACATTACAATTTAGTTACAACATAAAAATTATTCTTTAATTAATTCAGTTACCTTATTATGAGAGCATTTTGGATTACCTTGCATTAGTATTCTAAGGTAAACACATATTCATTCATGATGACATACGTCTGGCTGCAGTTAGTCTATCGTGATTTTAGTGTTGTTTTGCAGACATTTAACTCGATGCCCTTCTATACGTAAAAGTAACACAGATAGTTAAGAGCGCTTATTAAGGTATTAATTGCTTATGGCTACTGGGCGTTAGCTCAAAGCTTTATTTTATTCCAAAATAAGTAAAAGTGCGGACATTTTTAGTAATAATTGCAGGGAAATCAAGAAAACTTTGGTTGATTATATTTTGATTACCTGGGCCTGAATGGCCGAGTGGCTAGTGGTCTAGCGCTCGGGAGCTACAGTTTTCGCCTTCGAGTCCAGGCGGTGACGTGGACGTTTGTAGTGGTTCGGAATCCACTTTAAACCGTAGGCCCTGGTCTAACACAATCGTAAAGCATTGCGGAGATATTGTGACTCCGCATCCTTAGCTTATCTTCAAGCTGCATGCACCTCCTGCGTAGTGCTAAGTGCGTAACGTCGGTGCAGCGCTTGCCTTAAGGCATCAAAGACATTTGTCTAAGTGTGTGCTAGCTGTATTAGAAAAAAAAAATATTTTGATTTCAATGTGCAAATCTTATATTTGAATTCCTATACTGAAAATAAAAAAAAAAATGATAAACAGTAATTCTAATAACCCATATTTTAATAACAAAAATTGTTTTGCAAACAATAACAATTGTGTCTGAAAATCAATAACATTTCTTAAGAAAAACTCTGACTATACTGGGCCTGAATGGCCAAGTGTCTAGCTCTCGGTGCTACAGGTTTCGCTTTCGAGTTCGGCGGTGCCATGGATGTTTGTAGCGGTTCGGAATCCACTTTAAATATGATCGTAGATCTTGGTCTAATATGATCGTAGAGCGTTGTCTTGATGTTTAATTAGTCTTCAGTCTATGTGGTTCCTCGCGAAAAGTGAAGCTGCATATTAGCTATAGAGCAATCGCCAGTGACGGGGTCTATTGGACCTGGTGTAGGTTTTCCTGCACTATGGAGATTAGTAACAACATGACTATATTACAATGTTTGTAATGTAATATTTCTGTGACTAATTAATAAGCTTGTAACAGTGCTTCCTCATACGCAACGACAAGAGCGCCCCTCTTTGGGAGCGCTTATTTTGTTCAGGAGAAATGGTCAGTAGGCCTCGAGACTCTCACCCAAAAGGAAGACCACGTGTTCCTGTTGAAAAATGTTTATTTTATAGTCTCTCCCCCCGAGAGTAAATATGCTTAACGCAACCCTGCGTGCAGTAGGCCTACAGGCTCTCACCTGAAGAAAAAGTATTTTTCGCACACCCTGCGCGTACTTAAGTATCGAGTTTTTGACTAAGAATTCGAATCCTTCTACGAACCTATAATTATACATCTTTATATGTGTTAAACATTGTCTCTAATTTTATATGCGTGGTGTTTGTGCGTGTATAAATAAGACTGCGAGTTCTCCAACCTGTGCCTCAAGTTTCTCAACCCAACCAACCACACGCAACCTAAAAAAGAAAAAAAATTGAAATTCCATAAGCCCCGGAAATTTTAAATTTAAAGTTGGTCTTACTTTTTGGACACAGTAGTATCCATCAATATATTTCATTTACGAAAATGGTACTTAAATTGACAAAATCTATTCTCATTTCAATTAGAGAATAAAAAAATAACTGAAAGATGTAGTTGTCTGTTGCGAATAAAACATTGAACAGTTAGTCAAATAATAAAAATAACTTAAATCTTTTTTTTTCTTAAATTTTCAGTCTAGAATTTACAGTTACATATTGATTTTATAAATCTCAATAAGTCTTACGAAATATATACTTTTAAAATATTTCAGTGTGTAATTTTACTTCATTATTAAATCCTCAGAATACACCACAATAATTGTAATTGTTCATAGAGGAATTTTTTGCTAGTTTATATGTGTCAAAATTTGTTTATATAAAATATTTAAAATCTTTACGTTTGAATAATGTTTTGAATACTTACAAAATAACAATAGTAAAATTTTCTTTAAGATTTTAGATTAAAATTACATTTTATAATGATTAAAATTGCATTTTATAAATTTTCTTGAAAATTGTTTATATAACCTAATGTGTTTACACCACAAATTAAAAAAAAATATTGTATCTTACATGTTTGAATAATGTTTTGAAATTTGACTGAATAATATTAACATAATTTTCTTTAAAGTTTTAGGTTAAAATCGTATTATATAATTTTTTTTGTAAATTGTTTAAATAACAATGATGTGTTTACATGACAATTTAAAAAAGATAATGAATCTTACATGTTTGAATAATGTTTTGTAATTTGACTGAATAATATTAACATAATTTTCTTTAAAGTTTTAAGTTAAAATCGTATTATATATATTTTTTTGTAAATTGTTTATATAACAACGATGTGTTTACATGACAATTTAAAAAAGATAATGAATCTTACATGTTTGGATATTATTTTGAAATTTTACTGAATTACATTACATTAACATAATTTTCTTTAGTGTTGTAACATGTTTTAGGTTAAAATCGTATTTCCTAATTATTGAAATTGTATTTTATGATTTTTCTTGTAAATTGTTTATATAACATAAATGTTCTTACGTGACGAATTTAAAATTTTAAATGATTAATATTAATGTTTAAATAATATTTTGAAGACTTATAAAATAACAGTAACATAATTTTCTTTGAAATTTTAGGTTAAAATTGTATTTCAATATTATTAAAATTGTATTTTATAATTATTAAAAATGCATTTTATAATTATTAAAATTATATTTTATAAGTTTCCTAAATTGTATACATAACACAAATGTGCTTCCATGACAAATTTAAAATTTTAAATGATTTATCTTAATGTTTGAATAATGTTTTAAAAACTTACTGAATAACAATAAAATCATTTTTTTAAATTTTATATTAAAAATGTATTTTATAATTTTTGCAAATTATGTATAAAACACAAAAGTTTTTACATGACAAATTTAAAATCTTACATGTTTAATCTTAATGTTTGAATAATGTTTTGAAAACTTACCAAATAGCAATAACATAATTTTCTTTAAAGTTAACATTTCAATTTTAAACATCCTAATTTCCCTTTATTTCAAAGTATGTGTTTCTAATATTTTGTAATACTTTATGCAACAATAATTTATGCTTTAAAATATCTCGAAAATGACACCAATATCATTTTCACTTTAAAAGGATTTGTTCATAATTGATGGTATCTTTATTATGACCTATTTTATGACCCGTTTAGCAGTTAGTCAAATAATATAAATGACTTAGATTTGTTTTTAGTTTTCAGTTACTTAATTTTATAAATCTCAATAAATCTATGTAATTTATTCTTTTAAAATATTTCGGCGTGTAATTTTACTTCATTATTAAATCATTACAATACACCACAAGAATTCTAATTGCTCATAGAGAAATTTTCTGGTAGTTTATATGTAACTTAAATGTGTTTTACGTAACAAATTTAAAATCTTAAATATTTAATCTTAATGTTTGAATAAGGTTTTGAAAACGTACAGAATGGCATTAACATATTTTTTTTTTATTGTAAGTTAAAATTGCATTTTATAACTATTAAAGTTGCATTTTATATTTTTGTAAATTGTATATATAATACAAAGGTGTTTATATGAAAAATTTAAAACCTTAAATGTCTGAATAATGTTTTGAAAATTTTATTGAATAACACTATTATAATTTTTTTTTAAATATTAGGTAAAAACTGTATTTTATAATTATTAAAATTGTATTTTATGTTTATTAAAAATGTATTTTATATTTATTAAAATTTTATTTTATAATTTTTCTTGTAAAAAGAATTTGTAACATAAATGTGTTTACATGATAAGTTTAAAATCTTAAATGTTTAACCTTAATGTTTTTGAAAAATTATTGAATAACAAAAACCTAATTTCCTTTAAAATTTTAGATTAAAATTGCATTTTATAATTACTAAATTGTATTTTATAATATTTTAAATTCCATGCATAACAAAATGTGTTTACATGACAAATTTAAAACCTTAAATACTTAATCTTAATGTTTGAATAATGTTTTGAAACTTTACTGAATAACAATAACATAATTTATGATTGTAATTTATTAAAATTGTATTTTATAATTATTATAAATGTATTTTATAAATTTTCTTTTAAATTGTATATATAACAAAATGTGTTTCATGACAAATATAAAACCTTAAATGTTTAATCTTAATGTTTGAATAATGTGACTAATGTGAATAATGACGGACTCTTACAATTTGGCCACTTTGAAAACCTGAAAGGTCCGACATTTGACGCGATTAAAATAAATCCAAGATTTACGGAACTTCAATAAAGCTACCACATACTACCAGAATATATGCATTTCTATTTTTAAAAAAATGGGCGCGCAGAAGATCTACCTCCCCGTGGTGCACCTGGTAACACTTTTCAGTGGCTAAAAGATCTACAACTTGGCATTATGTTAGATTAATGAACTCTGATTCAGCATGTTTTGTTGTATTCTCTGTTCTTTTTTTTTTTTTTTTTTGCTGTAACTGTTTATAATCTGCCATTGGAAATAAAAAATAAAAAATATATATATATAAGGCAATTGTGTTATAGGAAAAATTTAAAAGCTTAAATGTTTAATCTTACTGTTTGAATAATGTTTTGAAAACTTATTGAATAATAATAACATAATTTTCTTTAAACTTGTACGGTAAAATTATTTTTTGAAATTTTTGTAAATTATATATATATATAGCACATTTGTTTTACGTGGCAGATTTAAAATCTTAAATGTTTGAATAATGTTAATTACAATAACATAATTTTCTTTAAAATTGTAGGTTGCAATTATATTTTATAAGGATTAAAATTGTATTTTAGGACGATTAAAATTGTATTTTATAATTTTTGTTGCAAATTGTATGTATAACAAAAATATGTTTACTCGAACAAAAGTTTACGGGGACTCTGCTCCTTCCATGCCAACCGTTAAAAAGAGGGCAGCTGAATTTAAACGTCGTCGCGCATCCCTCGAAGATGACCCACGTGAAGGACGGCCAAACACCACAACCACACCGGAAACTACCGAAAAAGTGCATGATAGCGTGTTGGACGGTAGGGGAGTGAGATAGCTGAGGCTGTGAGAATATCGAAAGAAAGGGTGCGAAACATCTTGCACGAAGAATTATGGATGCGAAAGCTCTGCGCAAGATGGGAGCCACATTTGCTGAATGCCGATCAAAAGCAAATACGCAAACGATTTTCGCAGCAATCTTTGGACCAATTCAATAGGGTTATGACCGATTTCGTGCGGCGATTTGTCACCATGAATGAGACATAGGTCCACCACTACACGCCAGAAACAAAACAACAGTCCAAACAGTGGGTGGAAGTCGGTGGTTCAGCTCCAAAGAAAGTGAAGTCGATCCCATCTGCAGAAAAGGCCATGGCCAGCGTGTTTTGGGATGCGAAAGGGATCCTGCTAATTGATTACCTTGCAAACGGCAAAATAATTACAGGCAAATATTACTCCAACCTTCTTGACCTGCTGGATGCCAAATTTGCCAAAAAGAAGAGGCCTGGATTGAAGAAGAAAAAATGCATCTTTCACCAGGATAACACACCTGTGCACAAGGGTGCGTGGACGATGGGAAAACTGCGGGATTTGTGGTACGATTTGCTCGGCCATCCCCCACTCTCCTATTCTCCTGTTTTGGTACCCTCAGACTTTCATTTGTTCTCAAACTTGAAGAAATTTGTTTCTGGGAAGCGTTAATATGTTATTTTATAATTATTAAAAGTGTATTTTGTAATTATTGTATATTGTATTTTATACAAATTGCATGTTATAAGTTTTCATGTAAATTGTATATATAACACAAATGTTTTACATAACAAATTTGAAATCTTAAATGCTCAATCTTAATGTTTCGAAACAATAACATATTGTTCTTGTTTCGAAAAAAATAAACATATAAATAACAATAACATATTGTTCTTTAAAATTGACATTTAGATTTTGAACACCCTAATGGTGTCATTACACCAAATTGTGTGCTTCTAATATTTTGTAATACTTTATGCAACAATAATTTACGCTTTAAAATACCTCGAAAACGACATCAATATCATTTTCACTTTAAAAGATTTGCACGCAATTGATGTAACCTTTATTACTTCACAGCTGATAACAAACATCTGCTCCAAACTCTTCAGTATTGTTTAGCCGCCTTAAGACAATGATAAATAGGGTAATATAATCCTATAATAACACCTACCGATAAAGTAAATAGGAAATTGCACCTCAGAACAGTAAAACCACTCAACCGATTCACCATTTAACCAGCTTTTGTATAAGGAAAAGCTGATTTCAGCCATTAGACAGCCATGAACCTAAAACACTTTCGTCTGAGTTGGCGAGGAATATTTTTGATGCAAATGGCATCAGGTTTCTCCTCGGATTTTCACATGATGTTATTGTGGTAAAAATCAAACATTCGTGGCGTACTGTTTTCAAATGAAAACATTTCCTCTATTGAAATGAGTTGTAAGTTGAAACAAACATAATTTTAAAGCTTTATTTTAATTAATTATTTAGCAATCTATATACACCAGACAATAAAATTATTTTAAAAAGAAAGAAACGTCGAATGGTTTTTTTTTAATTCGATATTTTTTTCATTTATTATTCGAATTAATATTCATCTTTGAATATAATAGATGAATCATTATTATTGATAGATTGATGGATTAGATGAATTATTAGAACAGTTGATAGATAGAAAATAGATGAATTATTAGAATAGATGATACATAGAAAATAGATGAATTAGGTGAATTATTATAATAGGCGATAGAAGATAGATGAATTATTAGAAATGATAGGTAGAAGATAGATGAATTAGATGAATTATTAGAATAGATGATGGATATAGATGAATTATTAGAATAGATGTTAAAGATACGTAGATAAATAGTAGATGAACTTGAGGAATTATGATAGATGAATTAGATGAATTATTAGAATAGTTGATATATAGAAGGTAGATGAATTATTAGAATAGATGATATATAAAAGGTAAATTAATCAGATGAATTGTTAGAATAGATGACAGAAAAATGAATTAGATGAATCAATAGATGAACTTGAGGAATTATGATAGATGAATTAGATGAATTATTAGAATAGTTGATATATAGAAGGTAGATGAATTATTAGAATAGATGATATATAGAAGGTAAATTAATCAGATGAATTGTTAGAATAGATGACAGAAGATAAATGAATTAGATGAATCAATAGATGAATTATTAGAATAGATGATATATAGAAGGTAAATTAATCAGTTAAATTATTAGAATAGATGATAGAAGATAAATGAATTAGATGAATGAATAGATGAATTATTAGAATAGATGATATATAGAAGGTAAATTAAACAGATGAATTGTTAGAATAGATGATAGAAGATAAAATGAATTAGATGAAGGAATAGATGAATTATTAGAATAGATGATATATAGAAGGTAAATTAATCAGATGAATTATTAGAATAGATGATAGAAGATAAATGAATTAGATGAAGGAATAGATGAATTATTAGAATAGATGATATATAGAAGGTAAATTAATCAGAAGAATTGTTAGAATAGATGATAGAAGATAAATGAATTAGATGAATGAATTTATGAATTATTAGAATAGACGATATATAAAAGGTAAATTAATCAGATGAATTGTTAGAATAGATGACAGAAGATAAATGAATTAGATGAATCAATAGATGAATTATTAGAATAGATGATATATAGAAGGTAAATTAATCAGTTGAATTATTAGAATAGGTGATAGAAGATAAATGAATTAGATGAATGAATAGATGAATTATTAGAATAGATGATATATAGAAGGTAAATTAATCAGATGAATTATTATAATAGATGATAGAACATAAATGAATTAGATGAAGGAATAGATGAATTATTAGAATAGATGATATATAGAAGGTAAATTAATCAGATGAATTGTTAGAATAGATGATAGAAGATAAATGAATTAGATGAATGAATAGATGAATTATTAGAATAGATGATATACAGAAGGTAAATTAATCAGATGAATTGTTAGAATAGATGACAGAAGATAAATGAATTAGATGAATGAATAGATGAATTATTAGAATAGACGATATATAGAAGGTAAATTAATCAGATGAATTGTTAGAATAGATGATAGAAGATAAATGAATTAGATGAATGAATAGATGAATTATTAGAATAGACGATATATAAAAGGTAAATTAATCAGATGAATTGTTAGAATAGATGATAGAAGATAAATGAATTAGATGAAGGAATAGATGAATTATTAGAATAGACGATATATAGAAGGTAAATTAATCAGATGAATTATTAGAATTGATGATAGAAGATAAATGAATTAGATGAAGGAATAGATTAATTATTAGAATAGATGATATATAGAAGGTAAATTAATCAGATGAATTGTTAGAATAGATGATAGAAGATAAATGAATTAGATGAATGAATAGATGAATTATTAGAATAGATGATATACAGAAGGTAAATTAATCAGATGAATTGTTAGAATAGATGACAGAAGATAAATGAATTAGATGAATCAATAGATGAATTATTAGAATAGATGATATATAGAAGGTAAATTAATCAGATGAATTATTAGAATAGATGATAGAAGATAAATGAATTAGATGAATGAATAGATGAATTATTAGAATAGATGATATATAGAAGGTAAATTAATCAGATGAATTGTTAGAATAGATGAAAGAAGATAAATGAATTAGATGAAGGAATAGATGAATTATTAGAACAGACGATATATAGAAGGTAAATTAATCAGATGAATTATTAGAATAGATGATAGAAGATAAATGAATTAGATGAAGGAATAGATGAATTATTAGAATAGATATATATAAAGGTAAATTAATCAGATGAATTGTTAGAATAGATGATAGAAGATAAATGAATTAGATGAATGAATAGATGAATTATTAGAATAGATGATATATA
This sequence comes from Caerostris darwini, assembly GCA_021605075.1. Lineage (NCBI taxonomy): Eukaryota > Metazoa > Arthropoda > Arachnida > Araneae > Araneidae > Caerostris > Caerostris darwini. The sequence goes on from BPLQ01001966.1 coordinate 54,915, forward strand.
AAAGGTAAATTAATCAGATGAATTGTTAGAATAGATGATAGAAGATAAATGAATTAGATGACGGAATAGATGAATTATTAGAATAGATGATATATAAAAGGTAAATTAATCAGATGAATTGTTAGAATAGATGATAGAAGATAAATGAATTAGATGAAGGAATAGATGAATTATTAGAATAGATGATATATAGAAGGTAAATTAATCAGATGAATTGTTAGAATAGATGATAGAAGATAAATGAATTAGATGAAGGAATAGATGAATTATTAGAATAGATGATATATAGAAGGTAAATTAATCAGATGAATTGTTAGAATAGATGATAGAAGATAAATGAATTAGATGAAGGAATAGATGAATTATTAGAATGATATATAGAAGGTAAATTAATCAGATGAATTGTTAGAATAGATGATAGAAGATAAATGAATTAGATGAAGGAATAGATGAATTATTAGAATAGATGATATATAAAGGTAAATTAATCAGATGAATTGTTAGAATAGATGATAGAAGATAAATGAATTAGATGAAGGAATAGATGAATTATTAGAATAGATGATATATAGAAGGTAAATTAATCAGATGAATTGTTAGAATAGATGATAGAAGATAAATGAATTAGATGAAGGAATAGATGAATTATTAGAATAGATGATATATAGAAGGTAAATTAATCAGATGAAATTAGAATAGATGATAGAAGATAAATGAATTAGATGAATGAATAGATGAATTATTAGAATAGATGATATATAGAAGGTAAATTAATCAGATGAATTGTTAGAATAGATGATAGAAGATAAATGAATTAGATGAAGGAATAGATGAATTATTAGAATAGATGATATATAGAAGGTAAATTAATCAGATGAATTATTAGAATAGATGATAGAAGATAAATGAATTAGATGAATGAATAGATGAATTATTAGAATAGATGATATATAGAAGGTAAATTAATCAGATGAATTGTTAGAATAGATGATAGAAGATAAATGAATTAGATGAAGGAATAGATGAATTATTAGAATAGACGATATATAAAAGAAATTAATCAGATGAATTGTTAGAATAGATGATAGAAGATAAATGAATTAGATGAATGAATAGATGAATTATTAGAATAGACGATATATAAAAGGTAAATTAATCAGATGAATTGTTAGAATAGATGATAGAAGATAAATGAATTAGATGAATGAATAGATGAATTATTAGAATAGACGATATATAAAAGGTAAATTAATCAGATGAATTGTTAGAATAGATGATAGAAGATAAATGAATTAGATGAATGAATAGATGAATTATTAGAATAGATGATATATAGAAGGTAAATTAATCAGATGAATTGTTAGAATAGATGATAGAAGATAAATGAATTAGATGAAGGAATAGATGAATTATTAGAATAGATGATATATAAAGGTAAATTAATCAGATGAATTGTTAGAATAGATGATAGAAGATAAATGAATTAGATGAATGAATAGATGAATTATTAGAATAGACGATATATAAAAGGTAAATTAATCAGATGAATTGTTAGAATAGATGATAGAAGATAAATGAATTAGATGAATGAATAGATGAATTATTAGAATAGACGATATATAAAAGGTAAATTAATCAGATGAATTATTAGAATAGATGATAGAAGATAAATGAATTAGATGAAGGAATAGATGAATTATTAGAATAGATGATATATAGAAGGTAAATTAATCAGATGAATTGTTAGAATAGATGATAGAAGATAAATGAATTAGATGAATGAATAGATGAATTATTAGAATAGATGATATATAGAAGGTAAATTAATCAGATGAATTGTTAGAATAGATGATAGAAGATAAATGAATTAGATGAAGGAATAGATGAATTATTAGAATAGACGATATATAGAAGGTAAATAATCAGATGAATTGTTAGAATAGATGATAGAAGATAAATGAATTAGATGAAGGAATAGATGAATTATTAGAATAGATGATATATAAAAGGTAAATTAATCAGATGAATTGTTAGAATAGATGATAGAAGATAAATGAATTAGATGAAGGAATAGATGAATTATTAGAATAGATGAAGGTAAATTAATCAGATGAATTGTTAGAATAGATGATAGAAGATAAATGAATTAGATGAATGAATAGATGAATTATTAGAATAGACGATATATAAAAGGTAAATTAATCAGATGAATTGTTAGAATAGATGATAGAAGATAAATGAATTAGATGAATGAATAGATGAATTATTAGAATAGACGATATATAAAAGGTAAATTAATCAGATGAATTGTTAGAATAGATGATAGAAGATAAATGAATTAGATGAATGAATAGATGAATTATTAGAATAGACGATATATAAAAGGTAAATTAATCAGATGAATTGTTAGAATAGATGATAGAAGATAAATGAATTAGATGAATGAATAGATGAATTATTAGAATAGACGATATATAAAAGGTAAATTAATCAGATGAATTGTTAGAATAGATGATAGAAGATAAATGAATTAGAGATGAAGGAATAGATGAATTATTAGAATAGATGATATATAGAAGGTAAATTAATCAGATGAATTGTTAGAATAGATGATAGAAGATAAATGAATTAGATGAATGAATAGATGAATTATTAGAATAGATGATATATAAAAGGTAAATTAATCAGATGAATTGTTAGAATAGATGATAGAAGATAAATGAATTAGATGAATGAATAGATGAATTATTAGAATAGACGATATATAAAAGGTAAATTAATCAGATGAATTGTTAGAATAGATGATAGAAGATAAATGAATTAGATGAAGAATAGATGAATTATTAGAATAGATGATATATAAAAGGTAAATTAATCAGATGAATTGTTAGAATAGATGATAGAAGATAAATGAATTAGATGAATGAATAGATGAATTATTAGAATAGATGATATATAAAAGGTAAATTAATCAGATGAATTGTTAGAATAGATGATAGAAGATAAATGAATTAGATGAATGAATAGATGAATTATTAGAATAGACGATATATAAAGGTAAATTAATCAGATGAATTGTTAGAATAGATGATAGAAGATAAATGAATTAGATGAAGGAATAGATGAATTATTAGAATAGATGATATATAAAAGGTAAATTAATCAGATGAATTGTTAGAATAGATGATAGAAGATAAATGAATTAGATGAAGGAATAGATGAATTATTAGAATAGATGATATATAAAAGGTAAATTAATCAGATGAATTGTTAGAATAGATGATAGAAGATAAATGAATTAGATGAAGGAATAGATGAATTATTAGAATAGATGATATATAGAAGGTAAATTAATCAGATGAATTGTTAGAATAGATGATAGAAGATAAATGAATTAGATGAAGGAATAGATGAATTATTAGAATAGATGATATATAGAAGGTAAATTAATCAGATGAATTATTAGAATAGATGATAGAAGATAAATGAATTAGATGAATGAATAGATGAATTATTAGAATAGACGATATATAAAAGGTAATCAATTAATCAGATGAATTGTTAGAATAGATGATAGAAGATAAATGAATTAGATGAAGGAATAGATGAATTATTAGAATAGATGATATATAGAAGGTAAATTAATCAGATGAATTGTTAGAATAGATGATAGAAGATAAATGAATTAGATGAAGGAATAGATGAATTATTAGAATAGATGATATATAAAAGGTAAATTAATCAGATGAATTGTTAGAATAGATGATAGAAGATAAATGAATTAGATGAATGAATAGATGAATTATTAGAATAGACGATATATAAAAGGTAAATTAATCAGATGAATTGTTAGAATAGATGATAGAAGATAAATGAATTAGATGAATGAATAGATGAATTATTAGAATAGATGATATATAAAGGTAAATTAATCAGATGAATTGTTAGAATAGATGATAGAAGATAAATGAATTAGATGAATGAATAGATGAATTATTAGAATAATATATAAAAGGTAAATTAATCAGATGAATTGTTAGAATAGATGATAGAAGATAAATGAATTAGATGAAGGAATAGATGAATTATTAGAATAGATGATATATAAAAGGTAAATTAATCAGATGAATTGTTAGAATAGATGATAGAAGATAAATGAATTAGATGAAGGAATAGATGAATTATTAGAATAGATGATATATAGAAGGTAAATTAATCAGATGAATTGTTAGAATAGATGATAGAAGATAAATGAATTAGATGAATGAATAGATGAATTATTAGAATAGACGATATATAAAAGGTAAATTAATCAGATGAATTGTTAGAATAGATGATAGAAGATAAATGAATTAGATGAATGAATAGATGAATTATTAGAATAGACGATATATAAAAGGTAAATTAATCAGATGAATTGTTAGAATAGATGATAGAAGATAAATGAATTAGATGAAGGAATAGATGAATTATTAGAATAGATGATATATAGAAGGTAAATTAATCAGATGAATTGTTAGAATAGATGATAGAAGATAAATGAATTAGATGAAGGAATAGATGAATTATTAGAATAGATGATATATAAAGGTAAATTAATCAGATGAATTGTTAGAATAGATGATAGAAGATAAATGAATTAGATGAAGGAATAGATGAATTATTAGAATAGATGATATATAGAAGGTAAATTAATCAGATGAATTGTTAGAATAGATGATAGAAGATAAATGAATTAGATGAAGGAATAGATGAATTATTAGAATAGATGATATATAGAAGGTAAATTAATCAGATGAATTGTTAGAATAGATGATAGAAGATAAATGAATTAGATGAAGGAATAGATGAATTATTAGAATAGATGATATATAGAAGGTAAATTAATCAGATGAATTGTTAGAATAGATGATAGAAGATAAATGAATTAGATGAATGAATAGATGAATTATTAGAATAGATGATATATAAAAGGTAAATTAATCAGATGAATTGTTAGAATAGATGATAGAAGATAAATGAATTAGATGAATGAATAGATGAATTGAATTATTAGAATAGACGATATATAAAAGGTAAATTAATCAGATGAATTGTTAGAATAGATGATAGAAGATAAATGAATTAGATGAAGGAATAGATGAATTATTAGAATAGACGATATATAAAAGGTAAATTAATCAGATGAATTGTTAGAATAGATGATAGAAGATAAATGAATTAGATGAAGGAATAGATGAATTATTAGAATAGATGATATATAGAAGGTAAATTAATCAGATGAATTGTTAGAATAGATGATAGAAGATAAATGAATTAGATGAATGAATAGATGAATTATTAGAATAGACGATATATAAAAAGGTAAATTAATCAGATGAATTGTTAGAATAGATGATAGAAGATAAATGAATTAGATGAAGGAATAGATGAATTATTAGAATAGATGATATATAGAAGGTAAATTAATCAGATGAATTGTTAGAATAGATGATAGAAGATAAATGAATTAGATGAAGGAATAGATGAATTATTAGAATAGACGATGATATATAAAAGGTAAATTAATCAGATGAATTGTTAGAATAGATGATAGAAGATAAATGAATTAGATGAATGAATAGATGAATTATTAGAATAGACGATATATAAAGGTAAATTAATCAGATGAATTGTTAGAATAGATGATAGAAGATAAATGAATTAGATGAATGAATAGATGAATTATTAGAATAGATGATATATAAAAGGTAAATTAATCAGATGAATTGTTAGAATAGATGATAGAAGATAAAAATGAATTAGATGAATGAATAGATGAATTATTAGAATAGATGATATATAAAAGGTAAATTAATCAGATGAATTGTTAGAATAGATGATAGAAGATAAAATGAATTAGATGAATGAATAGATGAATTATTAGAATAGACGATATATAAAAGGTAAATTAATCAGATGAATTGTTAGAATAGATGATAGAAGATAAATGAATTAGATGAATGAATAGATGAATTATTAGAATAGACGATATATAGAAGGTAAATTAATCAGATGAATTGTTAGAATAGATGATAGAAGATAAATGAATTAGATGAATGAATAGATGAATTATTAGAATAGACGATATATAAAAGGTAAATTAATCAGATGAATTGTTAGAATAGATGATAGAAGATAAATGAAAGATGAAAACAGATGAATTATTAGAACAGACGATATATAAAAAGGTAAATTAATCAGATGAATTGTTAGAATAGATGATAGAAGATAAATGAATTAGATGAAGGAATAGATGAATTATTAGAATAGATATATAAAAGGTAAATTAATCAGATGAATTGTTAGAATAGATGATAGAAGATAAATGAATTAGATGAATGAATAGATGAATTATTAGAATAGACGATATATAAAAGGTAAATTAATCAGATGAATTGTTAGAATAGATGATAGAAGATAAATGAATTAGATGAAGGAATAGATGAATTATTAGAATAGATGATATATAGAAGGTAAATTAATCAGATGAATTGTTAGAATAGATGATAGAAGATAAATGAATTAGATGAATGAATAGATGAATTATTAGAATAGACGATATATAAAAGGTAAATTAATCAGATGAATTGTTAGAATAGATGATAGAAGATAAATGAATTAGATGAAGGAATAGATGAATTATTAGAATAGACGATATATAAAAGGTAAATTAATCAGATGAATTGTTAGAATAGATGATAGAAGATAAATGAATTAGATGAATGAATAGATGAATTATTAGAATAGATGATATATAAAAGGTAAATTAATCAGATGAATTGTTAGAATAGATGATAGAAGATAAATGAATTAGATGAAGGAATAGATGAATTATTAGAATAGATGATATATAGAAGGTAAATTAATCAGATGAATTGTTAGAATAGATGATAGAAGATAAATGAATTAGATGAATGAATAGATGAATTATTAGAATAGACGATATATAAAAGGTAAATTAATCAGATGAATTGTTAGAATAGATGATAGAAGATAAATGAATTAGATGAAGGAATAGATGAATTATTAGAATAGATGATATATAGAAGGTAAATTAATCAGATGAATTGTTAGAATAGATGATAGAAGATAAATGAATTAGATGAAGGAATAGATGAATTATTAGAATAGATGATATATAGAAGGTAAATTAATCAGATGAATTGTTAGAATAGATGATAGAAGATAAATGAATTAGATGAATGAATAGATGAATTATTAGAATAGACGATATATAAAGGTAAATTAATCAGATGAATTGTTAGAATAGATGATAGAAGATAAATGAATTAGATGAATGAATAGATGAATTATTAGAATAGACGATATATAAAAGGTAAATTAATCAGATGAATTGTTAGAATAGATGATAGAAGATAAATGAATTAGATGAATGAATAGATGAATTATTAGAATAGACGATATATAAAAGGTAAATTAATCAGATGAATTGTTAGAATAGATGATAGAAGATAAATGAATTAGATGAAGGAAGATGAATTATTAGAATAGACGATATATAAAAGGTAAATTAATCAGATGAATTGTTAGAATAGATGATAGAAGATAAATGAATTAGATGAATGAATAGATGAATTATTAGAATAGATGATATATAAAAGGTAAATTAATCAGATGAATTGTTAGAATAGATGATAGAAGATAAATGAATTAGATGAATGAATAGATGAATTATTAGAATAGACGATATATAAAAGGTAAATTAATCAGATGAATTGTTAGAATAGATGATAGAAGATAAATGAATTAGATGAATGAATAGATGAATTATTAGAATAGACGATATATAAAAGGTAAATTAATCAGATGAATTGTTAGAATAGATGATAGAAGATAAATGAATTAGATGAAGGAATAGATGAATTATTAGAATAGATGATATATAGAAGGTAAATTAATCAGATGAATTGTTAGAATAGATGATAGAAGATAAATGAATTAGATGAATGAATAGATGAATTATTAGAATAGACGATATATAAAAGGTAAATTAATCAGATGAATTGTTAGAATAGATGATAGAAGATAAATGAATTAGATGAATGAATAGATGAATTATTAGAATAGACGATATATAAAAGGTAAATTAATCAGATGAATTGTTAGAATAGATGATAGAAGATAAATGAATTAGATGAATGAATAGATGAATTATTAGAATAGATGATATATAAAGGTAAATTAATCAGATGAATTGTTAGAATAGATGATAGAAGATAAATGAATTAGATGAATGAATAGATGAATTATTAGAATAGATGATATATAAAAAGGTAAATTAATCAGATGAATTGTTAGAATAGATGATAGAAGATAAATGAATTAGATGAATAGAATAGATGAATTATTAGAATAGATGATATATAAAGGTAAATTAATCAGATGAATTGTTAGAATAGATGATAGAAGATAAATGAATTAGATGAATGAATAGATGAAGTATTAGAATAGACGATATATATAAAAGGTAAATTAATCAGATGAATTGTTAGAATAGATGATAGAAGATAAATGAATTAGATGAAGGAATAGATGAATTATTAGAATAGATGATATATAGAAGGTAAATTAATCAGATGAATTGTTAGAATAGATGATAGAAGATAAATGAATTAGATGAAGGAATAGATGAATTATTAGAATAGACGATATATAAAAGGTAAATTAATCAGATGAATTGTTAGAATAGATGATAGAAGATAAATGAATTAGATGAATGAATAGATGAATTATTAGAATAGATGATATATAAAAGGTAAATTAATCAGATGAATTGTTAGAATAGATGATAGAAGATAAATGAATTAGATGAAGGAATAGATGAATTATTAGAATAGATGATATATAGAAGGTAAATTAATCAGATGAATTGTTAGAATAGATGATAGAAGATAAATGAATTAGATGAAGGAATAGATGAATTATTAGAATAGATGATATATAAAAGGTAAATTAATCAGATGAATTGTTAGAATAGATGATAGAAGATAAATGAATTAGATGAATGAATAGATGAATTATTAGAATAGACGATATATAAAAGGTAAATTAATCAGATGAATTGTTAGAATAGATGATAGAAGATAAAATGAATTAGATGAATGAATAGATGAATTATTAGAATAGATGATATATAGAAGGTAAATTAATCAGATGAATTGTTAGAATAGATGATAGAAGATAAATGAATTAGATGAATGAATAGATGAATTATTAGAATAGACGATATATAAAAGGTAAATTAATCAGATGAATTGTTAGAATAGATGATAGAAGATAAATGAATTAGATGAATGAATAGATGAATTATTAGAATAGATGATATATAAAAAGGTAAATTAATCAGATGAATTGTTAGAATAGATGATAGAAGATAAATGAATTAGATGAATGAATAGATGAATTATTAGAATAGACGATATATAAAAGGTAAATTAATCAGATGAATTGTTAGAATAGATGATAGAAGATAAATGAATTAGATGAATGAATAGATGAATTATTAGAACAGACGATATATAAAAGGTAAATTAATCAGATGAATTGTTAGAATAGATGATAGAAGATAAAATGAATTAGATGAATGAATAGATGAATTATTAGAATAGATGATATATAAAAGGTAAATTAATCAGATGAATTGTTAGAATAGATGATAGAAGATAAATGAATTAGATGAAGGAATAGATGAATTATTAGAATAGATGATATATAAAAGGTAAATTAATCAGATGAATTGTTAGAATAGATGATAGAAGATAAATGAATTAGATGAATGAATAGATGAATTATTAGAATAGATGATATATAGAAGGTAAATTAATCAGATGAATTGTTAGAATAGATGATAGAAGATAAATGAATTAGATGAATGAATAGATGAATTATTAGAATAGACGATATATAAAAGGTAAATTAATCAGATGAATTGTTAGAATAGATGATAGAAGATAAATGAATTAGATGAAGGAATAGATGAATTATTAGAATAGATGATATATAGAAGGTAAATTAATCAGATGAATTGTTAGAATAGATGATAGAAGATAAATGAATTAGATGAATGAATAGATGAATTATTATGATATATAAAAGGTAAATTAATCAGATGAATTGTTAGAATAGATGATAGAAGATAAATGAATTAGATGAATGAATAGATGAATTATTAGAATAGACGATATATAAAAGGTAAATTAATCAGATGAATTGTTAGAATAGATGATAGAAGATAAATGAATTAGATGAATGAATAGATGAATTATTAGAATAGATGATATATAAAAGGTAAATTAATCAGATGAATTGTTAGAATAGATGATAGAAGATAAATGAATTAGATGAATGAATAGATGAATTATTAGAATAGATGATATATAAAGGTAAATTAATCAGATGAATTGTTAGAATAGATGATAGAAGATAAATGAATTAGATGAATGAATAGATGATGAATTAGAATAGACGATATATAAAAGGTAAATTAATCAGATGAATTGTTAGAATAGATGATAGAAGATAAATGAATTAGATGAATGAATAGATGAATTATTAGAATAGACGATATATAAAAGGTAAATTAATCAGATGAATTGTTAGAATAGATGATAGAAGATAAATGAATTAGATGAATGAATAGATGAATTATTAGAATAGATGATATATAAAAGGTAAATTAATCAGATGAATTGTTAGAATAGATGATAGAAGATAAATGAATTAGATGAAGGAATAGATGAATTATTAGAATAGATGATATATAAAGGTAAATTAATCAGATGAATTATTAGAATAGATGATAGAAGATAAATGAATTAGATGAAGGAATAGATGAATTATTAGAATAGATGATATATAGAAGGTAAATTAATCAGATGAATTGTTAGAATAGATGATAGAAGATAAATGAATTAGATGAATGAACAGATGAATTATTAGAATAGATGATATATAAAAAGGTAAATTAATCAGATGAATTGTTAGAATAGATGATAGAAGATAAATGAATTAGATGAATGAATAGATGAATTATTAGAATAGACGATATATATAAAAGGTAAATTGAAATAGAATAGATGATGTAAATTAATCAGATGAATTGTTAGAATAGATGATAGAAGATAAATGAATTAGATGAATGAATAGATGAATTATTAGAATAGACGATATATAAAAGGTAAATTAATCAGATGAATTGTTAGAATAGATGATAGAAGATAAATGAATTAGATGAAGGAATAGATGAATTATTAGAATAGATGATATATAGAAGGTAAATTAATCAGATGAATTGTTAGAATAGATGATAGAAGATAAATGAATTAGATGAAGGAATAGATGAATTATTAGAATAGATGATATATAGAAGGTAAATTAATCAGATGAATTGTTAGTAAATAGATGATAGAAGATAAATGAATTAGATGAAGGAATAGATGAATTATTAGAATAGATGATATATAGAAGGTAAATTAATCAGATGAATTGTTAGAATAGATGATAGAAGATAAATGAATTAGATGAATGAATAGATGAATTATTAGAATAGACGATATATAAAAGGTAAATTAATCAGATGAATTGTTAGAATAGATGATAGAAGATAAATGAATTAGATGAATGAATAGATGAATTATTAGAATAGATGATATATAAAAGGTAAATTAATCAGATGAATTGTTAGAATAGATGATAGAAGATAAATGAATTAGATGAATGAATAGATGAATTATTAGAATAGACGATATATAAAAGGTAAATTAATCAGATGAATTGTTAGAATAGATGATAGAAGATAAATGAATTAGATGAATGAATAGATGAATTATTAGAATAGACGATATATAAAAGGTAAATTAATCAGATGAATTGTTAGAATAGATGATAGAAGATAAATGAATTAGATGAATGAATAGATGAATTATTAGAATAGACGATATATAAAAGGTAAATTAATCAGATGAATTGTTAGAATAGATGATAGAAGATAAATGAATTAGATGAAGGAATAGATGAATTATTAGAATAGAATATATAAAAGGTAAATTAATCAGATGAATTGTTAGAATAGATGATAGAAGATAAATGAATTAGATGAATGAATAGATGAATTATTAGAATAGATGATATATAAAATAATCAGATATTGTTAGAATAGATGATAGAAGATAAATGAATTAGATGAATGAATACAAATGAATTATTAGAATAGATGATATATAAAAGGTAAATTAATCAGATGAATTGTTAGAATAGATGATAGAAGATAAATGAATTAGATGAATGAATAGATGAATTATTAGAATAGATGATATATAAAAGGTAAATTAATCAGATGAATTGTTAGAATAGATGATAGAAGATAAATGAATTAGATGAAGGAATAGATGAATTATTAGAATAGATGATATATAGAAGGTAAATTAATCAGATGAATTTGTTAGAATAGATGATAGAAGATAAATGAATTAGATGAATGAATAGATGAATTATTAGAATAGACGATATATAAAAGGTAAATTAATCAGATGAATTGTTAGAATAGATGATAGAAGATAAATGAATTAGATGAAGGAATAGATGAATTATTAGAATAGATGATATATAGAAGGTAAATTAATCAGATGAATTGTTAGAATAGATGATAGAAGATAAATGAATTAGATGAAGGAATAGATGAATTATTAGAATAGATGATATATAGAAGGTAAATTAATCAGATGAATTGTTAGAATAGATGATAGAAGATAAATGAATTAGATGAATGAATAGATGAATTATTAGAATAGACGATATATAAAAGGTAAATTAATCAGATGAATTGTTAGAATAGATGATAGAAGATAAATGAATTAGATGAAGGAATAGATGAATTATTAGAATAGATGATATATAAAAGGTAAATTAATCAGATGAATTGTTAGAATAGATGATAGAAGATAAATGAATTAGATGAAGGAATAGATGAATTATTAGAATAGACGATATATAAAAAAGGTAAATTAATCAGATGAATTGTTAGAATAGATGATAGAAGATAAATGAATTAGATGAATGAATAGATGAATTATTAGAATAGACGATATATAAAAGGTAAATTAATCAGATGAATTGTTAGAATAGATGATAGAAGATAAATGAATTAGATGAAGGAATAGATGAATTATTAGAATAGATGATATATGAAGGTAAATTAATCAGATGAATTGTTAGAATAGATGATAGAAGATAAATGAATTAGATGAAGGAATAGATGAATTATTAGAATAGATGATATATAAAAGGTAAATTAATCAGATGAATTGTTAGAATAGATGATAGAAGATAAATGAATTAGATGAAGGAATAGATGAATTATTAGAATAGACGATATATAAAAGGTAAATTAATCAGATGAATTGTTAGAATAGATGATAGAAGATAAATGAATTAGATGAAGGAATAGATGAATTATTAGAATAGATGATATATAGAAGGTAAATTAATCAGATGAATTGTTAGAATAGATGATAGAAGATAAATGAATTAGATGAAGGAATAGATGAATTATTAGAATAGATGATATATAGAAGGTAAATTAATCAGATGAATTGTTAGAATAGATGATAGAAGATAAATGAATTAGATGAATGAATAGATGAATTATTAGAATAGACGATATATAAAAGGTAAATTAATCAGATGAATTGTTAGAATAGATGATAGAAGATAAATGAATTAGATGAATGAATAGATGAATTATTAGAATAGATGATATATAGAAGGTAAATTAATCAGATGAATTGTTAGAATAGATGATAGAAGATAAATGAATTAGATGAATGAATAGATGAATTATTAGAATAGATGATATATAAAAGGTAAATTAATCAGATGAATTGTTAGAATAGATGATAGAAGATAAATGAATTAGATGAATGAATAGATGAATTATTAGAATAGATGATATATAAAAGGTAAATTAATCAGATGAATTGTTAGAATAGATGATAGAAGATAAATGAATTAGATGAAGGAATAGATGAATTATTAGAATAGATGATATATAGAAGGTAAATTAATCAGATGAATTGTTAGAATAGATGATAGAAGATAAATGAATTAGATGAATGAATAGATGAATTATTAGAATAGAGATATATAAGGTAAATTAATCAGATGAATTGTTAGAATAGATGATAGAAGATAAATGAATTAGATGAATGAATAGATGAATTATTAGAATAGACGATATATAAAAGGTAAATTAATCAGATGAATTGTTAGAATAGATGATAGAAGATAAATGAATTAGATGAATGAATAGATGAATTATTAGAATAGACGATATATAAAAGGTAAATTAATCAGATGAATTGTTAGAATAGATGATAGAAGATAAATGAATTAGATGAAGGAATAGATGAATTATTAGAATAGATGATATATAGAAGGTAAATTAATCAGATGAATTGTTAGAATAGATGATAGAAGATAAATGAATTAGATGAATTAATAGATGAATTACTAATATTAATACTCATATTTCAAAGTTGAATATTAATATTCATTTATCATTCGAATTAATATTCATTTCTTTCTTTCGTTTAATAGTCGGATTAATATTCACCTTTGATGTTTTCATATTACATAAAGCATCGACATATTGATATTCGTCGTATATTAAAAGGAAGATGCGTCATTTTGTAAGAACTAAAAAAAAAAAAGAATAAATGTAATGTCATAAATTATTTCCGTATAGCATACAAATAGTTAACTAATCACAGTAACTATAAGCACAAACTGTTACAACCTGATATCCTTCCGTCATCTGATTTTCATTTCCGCTTTTTCTTCTCCATATTTCTTATTTTTCATTAAAAAACTCGTTTAACTATTCCACGACCATGAGACATGTATGTCTCCATATAAATATCCAGCAGGGATCCATTGTAAAATATACAACAGCATCGTCTAAATAGTTTGTAGAAAAGAGCTTAAAACGTGATATCCTTCCTACTTCTGATTCCTATTTCCGCTTCTTCTTTTCTATACATCTTAGTTTGCTTGTAAAAACTTGTTTAACTATCTCACGACCATGAGACATGTTTGTCTGCTCATAAATGTATATCATGTGCTTAAACTAAATTAATTTAAAAGCGTTTACTTTAAGTAAATATGCGTAATAAGAAATTAATTTTTTCTTAAATTTTATTATTGGAAATTAGGCAAGACCATAATTTCCAATAATAAAATTTAATTAAGTAATTAAATTTAATTAATTAATCTTTCACAAGCAATTTTCGAAGACAATTGAACCTTTTAATTTATTTTATCGAAACTTACAGAACTAATTGCAGACAGAAGAATACAAAATTGCTCTCACAAGATTAAGGACGAAGCACCACAAAAATATGAAAATTTCTGTTCATTATTTATTTTTTTCTATCAATAAATTATAATTTATTTATAGAAAACAAATAAATTGATTTGGAATGTTGTTGATTTCGTATCCCCTGAAGATTGCAAGGGAATTGAATATCGTGATGTTCCGAAATAATATTAGCTATGTTGATTGCCATCTCGGACTCTTCCGATGGAGGGTCCAGACAATGCAACAGCTGGGCAATCAGGCAAGACAGGATGAGGAGTAAGCTCGACATCAGGGTAGTTGCCACATTATTGGTATTGCCCATTTTCCCTCAGCAGAAAAGTTCATATTGCCTTGGTGCTTCATCTTTAATCTCGTGGGAGTAGTAGATGTTTTCCTGTCGGCATTTAGTTTTTTGTAATTTGGTATTTAGTTTTAAATTTAGAAAGAATCACAAGTTTAGATTTTGCCACGGCATTTGCATCTGCAAGGGAAAGTAGGAATGGCTGATTCTGATCCAAACTTCTGGCATTCTTCGCCAAAGAATTTGCAATTTCATTCAATTCCAAATCCACATGAGCAGGGATCCATTGTAACAAATGCAACTTCACCGTCTAAATAGTTTAGTTGTAGGAAAGAACGCTTTTTTTTCTATTTCCACTTTTTCTTTTCTATACATCTTTTATATATTTTGCTTCTAAAAACTCGTTTAATTTCTTCACGACCACGAGACATATTTATCTGCACATAAATTTTTATCATGTCCTTAAACTAAAATAATTTCAAAGCTTTTCCTTATAATAAATGCCTAATAAGAATTTTTTTTTTTTTTTAATTTTATTATCGGAAATTCAGGTAAACATCACTTTCACGAGTAATTTTCGAAGACAATTGAACTTTTTAATTTATTTTATCGAAATGTACAGAACTAAATGTCGACAGAAAAACAGCTACCACTCTCACAAGATAAAGAATGAAGCAAAACAAAAATATCAAAATTTCTGTTCATTATTTATTTGTTTTCTATAAATAAATTAAAATTAATTTACAGAAAACAAATAAATTGATCTGGAAAGTTGTTGTTGTCGTATTCCCAGAAGAGTCCAAGGGAATCAAATACCGTGGTGCTCTCGAATAATATTGGCTATGTTGACGGCCAGCTTTGAGCATAAACCTTCTTCCGAAGGGTAGATAATTCAGACAATGCATGGCAGCTGGAACAGCTGGGAAATCAAAGACACGAGGAGTAAGCTTGACATTAAGTCAGTTGTCACATTCTTGGTATTTTTTAACGCCCTCAGCAGAAATGTTCATATTGTCATGGTGCTTCATCCTTAATCTTGTGAGAGTAGTAGCTGTTTTCCTGTCGACATTCAGTTTTTTGTAATTTGGTATTTAGTTTTAATTTTAGAACGAATCATAAATTAGATTTTGCCAAGGCATTTGTGTCAGCAAGGGAAGTAGGAATGGCAGTCTGATCCAGACTTCTAGCATTGTTCGCCAAATGCCAGTGGAAATGCAATTTCATTAAATTCCACATCCACATAAGCAAGGATCCATTGTAATAAATGCATCGACATCGTCTAAGTATTTAAAATATAGGAAAAAAACTTAAAACGTGATATCCTTTCTTCATCTGATTCCAATTTCCGCTTTTTATTTTCCGTACATCTTAATTTGCTTTTAAAAACTCGTTTAATTTCTTCGCGACCATGAGACATATTTATCTGCATATAAATTTTTACTATGTGCTTAAACTGAAGTAATTTAAAAGAATTTTCTTATAGTAAATACGTATCAAGAAAGTTTTTTTTTTTAGATTTTATTATCTGAAATCTTTGTAAATATCACTTTTAATTAGTAATTTTGGAAGAATCTTTCCTTTTGAAGGAATCTTTTTTCTTCATTTTCTTCCTCCCCGAAAAATTGAGATGTGATTTAATATTGAAATTATATTACAAAATAATTTCATGTTTTTGATTTGGAAAATATGCAATGAAAGATTGTATCCTTATAAATTGAATCACTATTAAAAATAATATAGGTTAAGAAATGTTTAGAAATTAAACTTAGTTGCATAATAAAGTCTTCAAACTTACATTCTGTCAATGATTACAATTTTCATCATAGAATATAAAATTTATATAGATAAAATTTTCATACCAGAAATTAACATTTTTTTACTTAAATATGCTTAATATTCCTTGATCCTATGTGAAGATATTCTTAGCGTGAGCAGTGAAAAGATTTAGATAATCTTTCACTATAAACACAACTGATTACTGGAAATATATATGTCCAATAAAAAAATATTTTGTTTGTTTTAATACACATTTGAAAATTTCTTTGCTTAATAAAAGTACTGCTAGTCTTTTAAAATGTAACAGCTATAAAGGAAGTTTTGAAATTTGAAGGTCATCGAAGGACGATTTATTAATATTGCAGCTTATATTTAGGTAATGAACCTCGTGAGCAGTGATAAAATTTAGATCACACCCAATTGGAAATAGTGGAATTGTATTTATTTTGTTCGTTTTTAACCTGTTATCAAAGCTTGAATCTGCCTCGTTGAAATAGTAGTCATTAGTATAATTATTTTTAGAAATAGTAGAATTATTTTTAGAGATAGTAGAATTATTTTTTAGAAATAGTAGAATTATTTTTAGAAATAGTAGAATTATTTTTAGAAATAGTAGAATTATTTTTTTGTATCGAGATGGTGGATTATTATTTCGAAAATCTGTAATGATGGACTAAAGTAAGTTACAATTATGCTAATAAAGAATCGGTGGTTAGAAGAGATATGCACTGACATTGGCGAATTTTCGCAATAGCTTCATAGCTAAAACCAAAAATAATATTAGCTAGGTTGGGTGCATGGCTATAATGAATCATATCGCAGCATAATAATTCTAACATCGAATATTAAGACTGTATAATATCCCCTGACTTAACATTCAATTCAACAACACCTGTAACAGAGAGCAATTTTTTTAGCCTCTTTTGCTTCAACAAACTAACTTTCAGTTATGTCAAGAATCTGCAATTGCTATGGTAAACAGAACGAAACACATGGACAAACAAATTGCTTTGAATCATATTTTCGAACGAATCTCGAATCCGTCAATTGTACCATGGTGGTTGCATTCCTACCTCCATCTTCGTGACAGATTACGTGATTATTGCTGTACTCTAGTTCGTCAGGATATTGGAAAGGTCATTAATTACGTTAGTAGGGTTAATAGTACAGGAAACATAGACTGATGCAATGGAAATGTGTCTGAAGTGCGGAGTATTAATAATAACTAAAGTTTCCTGAATATCAGTAAGATTGGTAGGAGAAACGTTTGTGTGATTAATATTATTTCTAATAAAAATGGCTGTACCTCCACGAGGTCTGGGAGTTTGATTACCATCATTCCTATAGAGTAAGTAATTCGGAATAAAAGGGATTCGATTGGGTGCAAGATGGGTTTCCTGTATTAGTATTAAATCAGGGTTATGGATATTAGTAAAGTTAACTAAGTCTTGTATTTTAGACATGATACCATTTGCTTTCCAATAACAAATTTTGAGCCCAGTGACCAGCACAACCATTATTTATTAGTAGCACCATTTTCAAGGCAAGTAACCATAACTTGTAGTTCGTCCAGAGGAGAGTTGCAATTAATTAATTTATTGTAGATGTTTTCAACACGGCCAAGGGAGTTGAAGATGTTAATAAACTCGTTAAGAATGTAAAGAACTTTACTAGTACTATCGTTAATTACATTTAAATTTAAGTTATTGTCGTTGCGCTGATTTCCTGTGGCGGAGACCGGTGCTGGTGAGTGACGTGGAATTCCCTGCACCATACTAGCAAAGGAGACTCCCTCGGTGATTTTTTTGCTAATAAAGGCGCGCTTGGGACCACCAGGCTCGCACCACCAGGTAAAGATTGCTTCCTCATTCAACAGTCATATAAATTTGGGAAGCTGTAATCTTGGTGACAGATTACTTGACTATTGTTGCATTGGGATAACCTTGTTTTAATCTTGGTGACAGATTTTATAAGTTGCTAGATAAAAGTCCACATTTTTTTTTTTGCTCATTTATTATTAGTTACAATTCGAACTTGGGATCAAATTTTTGCATTTCCTGAGAGTTGAATAGAAAAAAAATTTATAAATACGAACAAATTGAACATGTCTTCATACACGTTTATATTATTTACAAAATGTAGGAATTGTTAAAAGGAAAGTAATTTGTCTTAAAACATGTAGATCACAATTATTAAAAAACTAATGGTATATATTCTGTATAATATTAATGTATAAAAATATTTTAGAATCTACTTTATGCTTTAAAAAATTGTATTAAAATAAAACTTGTATTTTACTAAAAGTATCAAACGATGATTAAAATGTGTATAATACTATAAAATTTTATGTGACCTTCTTGTTAAGAATACATTATGTATGCGTCAATTTTGTGTTTACGTTTACGTCAATTTTGAATTCGTACTTGTGAAGTGTAAGCATACAGCGCTTTCTACTTTATCGTATTTCCTCTGATAAATTGATTTTTATCTTTGGTTCATGTTATATATAATCTTAGTTACTTTTCTTTTTTTTTCAATGTAAAGAAAAAAACATTTATTTACCAACAACTACTTCCCGTGTAAGATGCAAATTTTTCCGCTTTGTTATGATCATTGGCGTAAATTGTAAAAAATCCTTCGTAACGGCGAAACGTGCGGTGAATGAAATGATGCAAAATCCAGTATTTACATCTCTTTCCGTTTGAATAAAAGTTGGGCCTTCACTTCAATGTACGTAAATTAGGAAGGCCGTCGTATATCAGACCGGGAAATTCTGCATCTGCCGTGCCCCCGGATAATTTGTTTCCCTGTCTGACTGCGTCATGAATTGAGTCTTAAGGCTTATTGCTATTTTATTTTTAATTGAAACAGTTAAGAAGGAATTGACTAAATTGTATAATGTGTGAAAGCTGTTATTTTAAATCGAATATTTAAAATCACATTGCATTAATTAAAAAACATTTCGTTCACTTTACCAAGATTAATTAATAAAATTTAAAAAAAAAACTTATTTTACATTTCATTTTATAAATTTGAATATAATTTGAATAGTGTCGATTTAATAATATTACAAAGGCAGTTTCTGTATTTCTGATGTTCAATGCTACAGGATTCGGGTTCGAGTTCCAGCAGTGTTAAGGATGTTTTTAATGGATCGGAATCCACTTTTAACCCGTAGGTCCCGATCAAATATGACTGTAGATCGTTGGGCATAGAAATGAAAATCTTACCCCGTAAAAAGGTAACAACTCTTATCCCGAAATCTGCCAATAGGCAGACGGCCGTGGCCCATCGTGGGGCCGTTGTTCCATTGAAAAAGAAGAATTTTCTGTATTAATCATTAACTTGTGATAACATTTTCCTACAACCAAATATATTAATTCATATAGAAAAAGATAATTGTATATTTTTTTTCCTTTCTAATGCAGCTGGCAAACACTTAGAGAGTTGTTTTGGATACCTTAAGGCAAACGCCGCACAGACGTACTCACTTTGCATTACCCAGGGGACACGTGTAACTTGAAGATAAGCCATGGAAGCGGAGTAACAATGCCCCCGCAGCGCTCTACGATCATACTAGACCTGGACCTACAGTTTAAAGTGGATTCCGAACCACTACAAACATCCATGGCGCCGCCAGGACTCGAATCCGAAACCTGTGGTACCGAACGCCAGAGCGCTAGCCACTCGGCCATTCAGGCCCCATAATTGTATAGATAAGAGAGATAATATAATTATATAAATATAATATATAATTATATAAATAACTAAAATAATATTAGAAATTGTAGGTTTATTTCATGAATCTATTTTGTTGCAACTTTGATATAAACTGCTTCCTTTAATTAAATAAACATTAATTATTATTAACGAATAATAATTCCTTCCTTTTCTTAAATTCCTTTCCATTCCTTCATTTCCTTAGTTATAACTCTCTAATAATTAATCAGATGTCGCTAGCAGATAGTAGTAATGATGTCGTTAACAGATCCTCCTGCAGGCTAATTAGGGCTTAGCGGATTACAACGTATTTATCGAATTAATGTTTTTATTAAAACATTGTTAATAAGCGAAACAAAACTAGAGTGTTCCATTCGAATAGTAGGGCAACATCTGACTAATATTACAACGATGTTGTTAGCAGATAGTAGTAATGATGTCGTTAGCAGATTCTCCTGCAGGCTAGTTTGCATTTGACCACTGGACCACACCGGATTTATCGAATTAGGGTTTTTATTAAAGCTTTGTTAACAAATGAAATAAAACTGTAGTGTTCCATTCGAATAGTAAGGCATCATCTGACTAATTTAACCTGTAACTGACGTCAGGTTTTAATTCAGAAGTTTTTCTTCTTCCTAAAAAAGCAAAAATATTCACTCCAGACTTGTACATTAGCTGTCCAAATCCAAATTCTAATCACGAACTGTAAGGTGAAATTCTACGTGTGACCTGCTTACACAAGTACATGGACAAGCAAGGCGTCCAGTTTTTTACCGCTCGGTTCTGCAAAATGAGTGATGGTTAGGATATAAAAATATTCGTAATAAAAAAAACCTTATGAGGTGAAACTGTTTGCACTCAAGTGGATGACCTTCGAAACTTATAACATTTAAATGATAACCCTGAGAATCTCTAATTTGTCGGAGGTAAAACGGTGTGTTTTTTTGGGCGACAAACTTTTATTATTGTACTTAATTTGTAGTCAAGGTAAAACATATTAACAAGTGACTGTTTGATTGTAGATGTTTAGAATATGTTTTTTATACAGCCAGGGATTATAATACGTTTATATATTACTTTAAATTGTTTGAAAAATATAAAACTAATTATAAAACATTTTAATATCAATTCCAGTTTGTGCAAGGAAGTTTTTCGAGTCCGTGCTTCTAAGTAGAATTGATGATTTTCAACAGGATATGCAAAATTACTACTCTTGCGTTATATTGCAAGAAAACTTCTGGTTTCCTTTACTTCTGAGTAGAACTGAGAATTTTCTCATTTAGATATCTGTAATTACCCCATCTGTTTAATACCACAACTTCAATTTGTATACCACTCCTTTTTCTATAAGTAAATGTTCCATATCCGTATTTCTGAATAAAATTGTGAAATTGTCTCATTTGAATTAAACAGTTGTCCCTAAATGTTGCACTATTCCATTTTAATTACCACGCCATTCGTATATAATATTTATTCTAAAAGACATTCATATTTTTTTATACTAAGTGACATGTATATTATATTTATTCCAAAAGATATGAATATTGTATTTATTCTAAAAAACATTATATTTATTCTAAGAAACATGTATATTATATTTATTCCAAAAAACATGAATATTATATTTATTTCAAAAGAATATATTTATTCTAAAAGACAGGAACATATTATTTACTTTAAAAGTTGCGTATATTATATTTATTCTCAGAATCGTGTACACATATTTAATTGAAATACGTATACACATTTATTTCAAAAGATATCTATATTATATTTATTTTAAGAGACATGAATATTATATTATTCCGAAAAAAAAAATTATGTTTATTTCAATAGACATGTTTATTATATTAATTCTAATTGACTTGTATATTTTATTTATTCTAAAAAGCATAAATATTATATTTATTTTATGAGACACGTATATTATATCTATTCTAAAAAACGTGAACCTAATATTTACTTTAAAAGGAATTTATACTATATTTATTATGAGAAACGTGTATATTATATTTATTTTAAAAGACTTGTATATTATATTTAGTTTAAAGGCACCGATGTTATATTATTCTAAAAGGCATAATATGTTTATTCCAAAAGACATGTTTATTATATTTATTCCAAAAGACAAATATATTATATTTATTCCAAAAGACAAATATATTGTATTTATTCTAAAGCACATCAATATTACATTTATTCAAAATTAATAAATATAATACGAATATTATATTTGTTCTAAAAAAAAAATACATAATATTATTATTCTAAAAGACGTGAATATTTTATTTATTCTGAAAAAACATGTTCACTTTCATCTTTTATGACCTGAAACTTTCCTTGAAGCTGGGAGATAAAAAAAATAAAGACTTCATAAATAACGAAAAAAAAAAAAAAAGTACACGACAAAAAAAGGCAGAAAGTTGAATATTCTGGTAGAAGTTCCAGAATATTCTCATAAAGATCGTATCAATCAGAAAATAAATAAATGAAGCGATCTGTATTATATCAGATCGCAAGAATATTATTTTGGCAATATATATATATATATATTTTGTTCTAATGCAGCTGGCAAACAATTAGACTGCTTGGTCTTGGATGCCTTAAAGCAAGCGCTGCACAGACGTACTCACTTTGCATTACCCAGGGGACGCGTGTAACTTGAAGATAAGCCACGGACGCGGGGTAATAGTGCCCCCGGAACGCTCTACGATCCTATTAGGACCGGGACCTACAGTTTAAAGTGGATTCCGAACCACTACAAACATCCATGGCACCGCCGGGATTCGAACCCGATACCTGTAGTACCGAGCGCCAGAGCGCTAGCCTCTCGGCCATTCAGGCCCGATTTTTGACAATATTAAGAAATATAATTTTAAAAGAATAACCTTAATCATATTAGATTATTTAGAAGTGTATAAAGAAATGAATAAATTGAAAAAAAAATCTATCCAGTATCACATTGAAGAATTGCAAACTGTACGTGAAACAATGAGATCTCTTTACTAACTTTATAGTTTTAAGATTATTAATAGATACAATCTTATTAAATTTCTTTGTTTTTCAAAATATACTTAAATAGAATGTTATTCATTTAATATTAAATGATTAAATCGAAGATAGTATTATTTTTTTCTTTCAACAAACTGTAGCGATATCCGTCATAAGAACTGTAGAAGTCCAATAAAATTTAGCCTTAGTAAAATTGTCAGAATTAAGTCATAAAATCAAATGCAGTATACACTCAAGAGCCAAAACATTATGACCACCCCTACATTTTGCAATGAACTCGCCTGGATGACGTGGAAGGCACGTGATCAGGTGGAAGTGGTATTTAACTGCTGCTGGAGAGTCTGAAGAATCATTATTTCACTTACTTCTGTGTATGATGGGAAAGGCTGCGGATCTAAGCGACTTTAATAGAGGACAGATTGTAATGGCTCGAAGGCTCGAACAAATATTTCCGAAACTGCACGGCTCGTGGGTTGTTCGCGATCTACAGTTGTTAGTACCTATGCAAAGTGGATGAATGACGGTGAAACCAGTAGTAGACGACATGGTGTTGAACGTCCACACGCTATCAAAGAAAAAGGTCTGGGAGACTGTCTCATGGTGAAGCAAGAAAAAAGTGGCTCAGCGCCCAATACAACGAGGGACAGTATCGGAGCACACTCAGCGGACATGGTGGGGCTACGCAGCAAACGTCCCACCTTTGCTGACCTAGAGCCAACTGCGCCTGCCCTGGGCCCGGGAACATCGTTACTGGTCCATGGATCAGTTGCCTGGTCAGATGAATCACGGTTTTCATTCATCACGCCGATGGCTCAGGATACGCCGCCTTCCAGGGGACAGTAGGTCATACACAGACCGGTTGGGCGTATTATCTTTGGGGGACGTTCCCGTCTCTTGCGGGTGTGGTAGAGCAGACCATGAATGCTACTGGGTATCTGAACATCATTGCGGACCAGTTGCATCCTTACATGGCCTCTGTTTTTCCAGCTGGAAATGGAATGTTCCAACAGCACAACGCCCCTTGTCACAAGGCTAAAATTGTGTTGGTGTGGTTCCAGGAACATGATGCCGAATTCCAGTTAATGTCCTGGCCGCCTAACTCACCGGATCTCAATCCGATAGAACACATTTGGGATGTCCTGGGCCGGCAGCTCAGAGTTCAAAGACCATCAATTCGCAATATCTCGGATTTGTGTGACCGTTGCTTAAACATCTGGTACAATCTGTCTCCGGCCATCTACCAAGGACTTGCGGCATCCATGCCAAGGCGGGTTGAAGCTGTGTTGGCCAACTCATTATTGACATAATGGTTTGGCATTTGAGTGTATGTTGTCAAATGTAAAAAGTCCATGGTTTCACCCGAAGAGCACAGACATCATTAGTAGCTACACCAATGCGGTGAAAGGGTTTATTAAGAAAGTCGTGTCCTGTTGAGAGTCGGAAATTTGCTGTAAAAATTGCACAGGGCAAGGCCATTGGGATGGGTGATGAAACAAGTATAGTCCGCGTTTTATAAGTTGAAAGGAATTTGTAAATTTGTTTTAAGTTTCTGTCTATTTTCTTCTTTACCTCAAAACTAAATGGATGAAAGAATAAAGGAAATTATGGCTGTGGTAACTTGCAACCATTTTTAGCTAAGAGGTTGGCCTTTTCATTTCCAGGTATTTCGCAATGGCTGGGAATCCACTGAAAAACATTCTCTCAGCTAGAAGCAATTGAATTGGACAGATTTATCTTAGCCTCTTCAACAAGGAAGCAATCACTAAGTGTATAGGAGACAATTGCCACGATTGAAGACGGTATTATTACAACCAAAGCTGAAACACGAGAAATCTCTTTACATAATATAAATGATAAGATTTATTTTCTCACATTTTTTTCAAATACTGATTATATATATAAACTTTTTGAGTGTATTTAAGATAATCAGAACCTAAAATTTTAAATAATGTTTTAGGTTGCTATTGTTAAATTAGATCACATTGGCAAACGTAAAAATTAAAATATTAGGTTGGGGAAAAAGAAATCCATTATTTTTATATGAACTTCAGGACTTTATTTAACATGCTTCGGATTGTCCGATTTGGGTCAAATATGCACCGTTTTGTTGTATGATTTGTTGCCATTTTAAAGGTAATTTCATAATGCCTCTCTCATAGAAGTCCTGGTCTCTATTTGCAAAAAACTCTAGTAGTCGATTTTCACAATCCTCCCTAGATGCCAATTTTTTATCATTAAAGAAATTTTGCAATGCAAGAAAAAAAGATGATAATCGCTTGGTGCCAAGTCCGGACTGTATGGCGGATGCATTAAAACTTCCCAACCAAGCTCCCGAAGTTTCTGGCGAGTCACTGTAGATGTGTGTGGCCTAGCGTTGTCCTGGTGGAACACGACACCTCTCCTGTTGGCCAATTCTGGCCGTTTCTGGTCAATCGCTATCTTCAAACGGTCCAGTTGTTGACGGTAGAGATCAGAATTTAGCGTTTGGCCATATGGAAGCAACTCATAATAAATAATCCCCTTCCAGTCCCACCAAATGCATAACAGAACCTTCCTGGCCGTTAGTCCTGGTTTGGCCACCGTTTGAGGTGCTTCACCGCTCTTTGACTGCGATCGTTTTCGCACAGGGTTATCGTATGTGATCCATTTCTCATCTCCAGTCACCATCCGTTTAAGAAATGGGAATCATGTTTTTTTCTGTTAATTGGTGTGGCACCCAAACATCGAGCTTCTTTTTGAATCCAGCTTTGTGTAAATGGTTTAAACTGTTTTATGGTCGATTTTTAGCTCCTGGGCGATGTTACGACTGCTAACATGCCGGTCAACTTCGATCATTTCTCCGATTTTATCGACATTTTCGACGACCGGCCTACCTGTGCGAGGTGCATCTTTAACATCAAAAATTCCTGAACGGAATCTACGAAACCAAAATTGCACATAATTGGCTATTACAGTATCGGAACCATAAACACCATTCACAATTTTAGCCGCCTGGCTTGCATTTTCGCCTTTGTCAAAGAAAAACTGTAAAATGTACCGAATTTTCTCTTTGTTCACTTCCATTTTTAACACCCTGTAACTCCCAACTGAATGGACCAAACAAAAAACAGAAAAAGAATTATTTTAGTACGAAGCGCCACCTTTCTAACGAGCATAAATCTGAAATTGTTTAATTGATACTTTACGTGATATCGATCACTACAGCTATCTATCGAAAAAATAATGGATTTCTTTTTCCCCAACCTAATATATGCACGAATAATTTTTGTTAAAGTGCCCTTTTCGGACTGCTACGAAAATAAACAGAGACATCTGAAAACACAAAGCGATTTTCTTCAGAGGGTTTTTGGTTTGAAGACAAATCTGGAAAAGGACGAGGAAAATATTAAGAAGTTTTTGAAACCCCGAAATCACTTGAACCACGTCGAGGTAACTACTCAATTGAATTTTCCTCAACTACCTCTTAAAGGTCAGTTAACACAAGAGACCTTGAAGATCCTAGCTCTGAGACCATCAAACTCGCTACCCTGAACTTGAATGGTTGAATATTTATACAGATATCTCCTTGACAGAACAGCGGCCTGATCGCCAACAGGCTAGTTCTCTGACTTTTGGTACCACAGGTTGGTCAGGTTCGAATCCTGACAGTGGTATGGATGTTTAGTGGCTCGAAATCCACGTTAAACTGTAGATCCCTGTGTAATTAGCCTAAGTGTGCCCAAAATGAGAGAGAGGTAGAGTGACAAACCAAACCAAACCTTGACAGAATATTCACCAAATGTCGGAACAGGAATATATTCATCCCTTTCTATGTTCCTGTCAAAAACAAAACCGCCTTCGATAGAGAAGTAATGGCTATCTGTGTAATGCTGCAGCAACTTGTTTCTAAACACCTTTACAACAAGGTGGTTTTACTGTCTCACTTCAAAGCTACCATACAATCTATGGGGTCATATGAAGCAAATGGTCTCGTCTTATGGTATCTTAAAATGGCGAACTCTTCTTGAAAGATTGACTATAGAAGGGCGATATATCGTCCTCCAGAGGATCTTTAGACACTGTGACATTTTAGTCAGATTTGCTGGTTAAGAAGGGCACACGGATAGTCCAACAGCCAAACTCATTTCATTCCATGAAACTTTCTATCAAAAATTAAGTGAGGATTTGATGGAAGGCATTGCTCACTGCTCGTATCTCATATAATGCTTGTAAATAAAAATTAAAATGTTCCCATGAACCTGAAAGTGGCACTTTTCTAGAAGCCGATATAGGTCTAGTATAGGTCGAGACGTTACAAATATTAAAAATATAAATATATTTTAAAAATATTTACAAAAAGTGCCATAAGAAAAAGAGTATATTTAAAAAGTACAATTTGTAAATACTATGTATCGAATATTAATTTCAGTGCAAATCAACTGGAGATAGAAACCTAACGCGCTTAAGTGATTCTCACAATACTACACTGTGTCCAAAAAGTAAGACCAATTTTTAATTTAAAATTCCAGAGGCTTATGGAATATCAATTTTTTTCTTTTTTAGGTTGCTGGCAATGTCCTTGACATCTGTGTGAATCAAAATATTCAATAGTGTTTGAGTTACACTTGACTTTGTGAGACGCTAAAACTGATTCCGGCGATTTTCGAAATGTCTGAATACTACTGTGTTGCAGAAGCAACCTGTGATAATTCCTATATCGGAAAAAAATGTTTAGAAGTGGTATAAGAAGTTCAGAAGGCAGAGAACGCGTTGAAGACGAAGAGCCCTCTGGTCGATCATTAACCTCAACCGACGAAGCTTACGTCCAGAAAATTAAAGATTTGGTGCTTGCAAACCGTCGATTTATAATTAGAGACCTTGCTGATGATGTTGAATTTCAAAAGGATCGGTCAATTCCATTTTGGACCTCAAACGCGTCCAATCTCGATTGGTACCGAAAACACTGAATGCGCCAGCTCTCACTGCATTGATTCTTCGTGACTTTTTCGCCAAAAATGGCACTCATATCGTTCCACAACCATCGTATGGCTATTCTGGCTATTCCCTAAACTCAAAAGACCACTCCGGGGACACCGTTTTGAGTCGAGTGAAGAGATTCAACGTGAATCGCCGCGCGCTTTGAAAACTATCCCTGCCGATGACTTTTTAGCGTGCATTGAGGATTGGAAAAAAATTTGGCATAAGTGCATTGTGTCTGGAGGAGATTACTTTGAAATGAAAGCGATGAAATAAATTTGGAAGAATAAATAAAGAATTTTTGAAAAAAAAATAATTGGTCTCACTTTTTGGGCACAATAGTATACGCCATTTCCATTTCGTTAATATTGATTTTTCCATACGTAAAAAAGATTTCAAGCCTCAAATAAAAAAAAATTACCTTTCCAAACTTTCACTCAATTCTGTCTTCCTTTATATAATGAAGGCGATGCCAAGAAATATGACAACAGTTTTTTTTTTTTCGTGGGTTTTTTTTTTTTTTTTTTTTTTTTTTTTTTTTCGAAGTACCAAATATATTAACCTTGAAACATTTTGCTACAAATATCAAGGTGATGTTTTTTTCAAGGTCCAACAGAGGAAAATAACAGTTATCTGAATTCATCTATACATTCTAAGCAATACGCAGGTAAGCAGAAAGATGATAAAGAGCTATTCAATAAAAAAAAGAAAGAAAAAAGAGTTAGAAAAAAGTATGTTTATGTGTTTTTGTTTTTATTTATCTTTGCAGTTTCCAGAAGAATCCTGTGTTATTAATGATACAACGTTATAAAAGAGATAGTATTCGAACAAAAAATGAATTTTTTCTTAATAAAAAATGTTTTTTTAAAAATTTATTTTAAATGTAATCGACTAAAAAAAGACTAAAACTATAAAAAAAAATAATAAATAAATAAATAAATAAAAGAGACATAAAAATGCATAAAAGATATATTAACAGGTATAAAGTGGATGTTGTATATCAAAATATTTTATCGCTATAGTTTGAAAAATACTTTTTTTTCCTCATTTAGTTCTTTTTTGTATGGAACTTACGATAAGATTCTTACATAAATTATGTATGGTATTTGGAATGGTATTATAAAATCTCTTGTATTTATTCCTCAGTGTCCTGTAGTGCGGGATGGACTTTCCATGAGTACCATTTCATGGATGGAGGAAAAAGGGCAGCTTTTGTTGTGGCGGAGTACTTATAAGTAGAAGTCAGACTTGGCTCCGAGACGCTGCAAAAGGAGGGTAGTGAACTTTTAGCGGGAGGACTTAAGACTCGTTCCCACCGCCACGTTCCCACGCTTCCACGCCTGTGAGGCGTTGAAGCGTGAAGCGTTGACCAATCACTAGCCTCACAGCGTTCGCCTGAAACAGGTTGAAATCCACCGCTTCGAGTTGACCAACTTTCAATTCTGAGATGCTGGCCGCGTCATGTGACTTGGATGAGCCAATAGTAGATCTGCCATCTAGTAGAAGAAACAGGAACTTCCCTAGGCGTAAAGCGATTTCTGAAGCTTCGGTGTGAACGGGTCGAAAAAATTTTCTTCCCTGCCGCGTGATGCCTCGCTGCCTCACGCCTCGGTGAAAACGAACCTTTAGGACTTATAGGGAAACTACCAGTATTTGTGTGTCGAATTTGAGAAAACCCGGAAAAACTCTCACTAGAATTTTAAAATAATTGAGACCGATCCGAGGCAAGTTGCTGAACACTTCAAACAAGATCGAGGTTCCTCGTTTTTTTGAAACAATGTCTACAACAAAGGCGCAAGCAGACTAACCCTCAGTTCTAATGCAACTGATAATGTAACTGTAATGTAACTAATGCAACTGTAATGTCCTTTCGTAACTGAACTTATTAATAAATTTTATAGACTTTTTGGAAATCAATATGTACAAATACCCGAATCGGAGCCCATGGTAATGCGTGCTGTAAGAATTCAGCTATTGGCAGGCGTTGCAGTCACTGGATTCAATCCACTGGCGACATTCCTGATTTCTGAAACGAGGTAACACGACACTATAATTGTTGTTATTGTTGACTTATCCTCAGTGTCCGGCATCTGGGATCGGACACCCCATAAGTAGTCTCTTATGGATGGAGGGAAAGGGGCAACTTCTGTTACTATGAATCTTCCGTAGGTAGAAGTCTGACTTGGCTCCGAGACACTGGAGAAGGAGGGTAGTACCTTCTGGTGTAGACTTTTAGGAGAAATTGCCCGCATTTATGTATCGTACGGGAGAAAACCTGAAAAGTCCGATTCACGAGGCTGAACATTACAAACGCCATTGAGTCTCCTCGTTTTTCTAATCAGTTCCTACAACAAAACCACCAGCAGATTAAACCTCACTAATGTTCACCAGCAACGCACGTTGCTACTGAGTCCCGAGTCGGGCATTTACATTCTCTTAAAAGTAATGAACGTTTAAACAATGTTTTAATAAAATAATTAACGCAAAAACGTTTTAAAAAAGTATGAAATAGTAATTTTGGTTCTTTATTGGAAAATAATTTAACTATAATACCATTAAATTATTTTTAAACTAAATAAGCAATTTGAAATTAAATTGTTTATTATTAATACATTTTTAAATTAAAACATTTATTTTCAATAATAAGATTAAAATTCAATTAAAATTTTTATTTAAAATCTATACGTGGTTAAAATTGAGTTTATATATTTTTTTAATATATAAAAAGAATAAACCTTTGCCACTAAGTTATTAGATTATACTGCAAGTTCTCGATCTAGGTTGCTGTTTCTATTTTGTTCTGCTATCTCGAGTTAGGCTTTTCTTATAAGGTTTCACAATTACATTAGTCCTCATGTTATCAGACGTTACCAAATGTTTGTCTCAAAACCTGATTTATGTGTTTTATTAAATTAATTATTTTTAAATTAAATAGGTAATTTGAAATTAAACATCCATATATTGGTTTTGTATGTTCAAATATGAATGTGCAAAATAAAGAATAAGAATACTTTCGTTTACATGAGCACATCTTCTGTTAAGGAAAGGACTTGTTGTTATTAAAATTGTATTACAATTTAAATGAAATTTAAAATTGTATTACTTAGTATTGCAAATATGTTCACAATATATAATACTTGAACAACTATATATTGGTTTTGCGAGCTTTGTTTCAATGTGAAAAATAATGAACAAGAATACATTAGTTTACATGAGCACATCTTCTATTAAGGAAAGGATTATTAGGCCTGAAAAGGCCTGAAAAGAAAAGGACTTGTTGTTATTACTTATATTGAAGAGCATTGAAATAAAAACTGTTATTTACAATCTAAATGAAATTTTAAATTTTATTACATAATATTGCAAATAAGTTCATCATACACTGACGGAAAAAAATCCCAAAGCTAAGCAAAAATTATTGTAGAGTAATGAAATTCGAACAATGCATTTGTTTAGTTAACATGTTTAATTCATTAAATTTAAAGATCACAGATTAATTAAAGATCAAGAAAATGCATTTCAAATACTATTACATTAATAGCCGGTATAACCTCCAGAATTTTGAGTGCAAGCCTGCGAGCGTGCATGCATTGTGTCATACAGGTGACGAATGTTATTTTGTGGTATGGAGTTCCATGCCTGTTGTACTTGTTTTGTCAATACTAGGACAATCAGTGCTGGCTGTGGATGCTGCTGGAGTTGTAGTCCAATGATATCCCATATGTTCTCAATTGCTGACAGATATGATGATATCGTAAGCCAAGGTAGCATGTTGACACTCTGTAGAGCACGTTGCGTTACAGCAGCGGTATGAAGGTGAGCGTTACCCTATTGGAAAACTTCCCCTTGATTGCTGCTCATAAATGGTAGCACTACCAGATTGATGTACAAATTTGCAGTCAGTGTATTTGGGATAATCACGAGAGTGTTCCTGCTGTCATAGGAAATTTCTCCCCAGACCATAACTCCAGGTGTAGGTCCAGTGTGGTCCATCAAGGCAGAACTTGCTTTCATCCGAAAACACAACAGATCTCCGTCCTCCAATGAGCTCTGTCTTGACACCACTGGTATCGTAAACGGCAATGGCTTGGAGACAGTGGAATGCATGCTACAGGGCGCCTGGCTCGGAGCTGTCCCTGAAGTAACCGATTTCTAGCAGTCCGTTGTGTCACTGTGGTACCAGCTGCAGCTCGAATTTCTGCCGCAGACGCAGTACGATGCGCCACAGCTGTACGCCGAATACGGCGGTCTTCCGTCTCCGGTGCCACGTGGCCTCCCGGTCTTCTGGAGGCAGTACCTTCCCTTGATCACTGCTCCCAGCAATCATGCACAGTGGACACATTCCGGCCAAGTCTTTCTGCAACGTCGCGGAAAGAAAATACACCTTTTCTAGACCTATTATGTTCCATCTTCCAAAATCGGTGAGCTTTTGATAATGGCTTCTTCTTCTTCTTAAAGGCATTCTTGGCTAACATCAACCCAATACGTTAAATTTGAAAGCTCAATGACGCTCAAGAACTTTACAGCACGCATTTAAAGCAAACCTGATTCGCATGTTCCCAGTGGCGCTACTAGCGCTACACTTATGCGAAAAGCGCGAAAATTGAATCGATGTCATCTCTCAGATGTATAAACAGGCCTACCAAATTTCGTTTATCTAACACAAGTCTTTCTTGGTGGTGGGATTTTTTTTTCCGACAGTGTATATAATACTTGAACATCCATGTATTGGTTTTGCGATATTAGCACGAATGTGAAAAATAATGAATAAAAATACTTTCGTTTACATGAGTATATCTTCTATTAAGGAAAGGACTTTTACTTAAAAAGGAAAGGGCTTGTTGTTATTATATGTATTAAAAAGCATTGAAATTGAAACTTTTATATGAAATCTAAACGAAATTTTAAATTTTTTTAGATAGTAATTCAAATAAGTTCATCATATATGATACTTGAACATCCATATATTGATTTTGGGAGATTGGTTTGAATGTGAAAAAAAAAAAATAATAATTCTTTCATTTACATCAGCACACCTTCTATTATATAACAATATCTCTTTAAAAAAAGAAACATATTTTTCAGGGGCTGATTCTAAATTATTAGCCTTGGGGAAAAAGTTATTCTGAATATCAAGGTGCAACTTCAAGGTGCTAACCTTGATATATAAGGCTTATATTGAAACGGTGACTAAATAAATTTCAAGGAGATGCCGAGGGATAATTGTTTCTAGATAAATATCAGAAAAAAATGAATTTATAGAAATGATAATAAAATAAATCATAAAATATATAAAGATGCATCATTATATAAAGTGGATACTTTTTATCAAACTTTTCTGCATAAATTTTGATAAATTTTGTTTTACATGCAGTACTTTTATGCATTATATTTGGTATAACTACTTGAAAAAAAAAATTCGTTATTTTAACAGAGAACAAGTTTTTTTATGGGTCTACTGGTTTTTCAAAAAGAGAGATACAACTTTCCAAAATTCAATTACAGTTCGAATATCAATTAGGTGAAAGACTAGAAAGGGGCCAAGTCGGATGGATTCAAACACAGCAGTATTATGGGGGGAGGAAACTTAAATTCGGAGGGATTTTAATTACAATAAGGACAATTTTGATTTTTTATTATATAAAAAAATTTAAATACATAATATCAAGAAAAAAACTAGATGAAATATTTCAGTAATAATTATTAAGCTGTTTCCTTTAAAATTGTACCGAACCGCTTTTGTAAAACTAGCGCCCCTAACAAATAATCGATTCTTCCATTTCCGCTTTGGCATACTAATACAGTAGAAGGGACCTGATGGCCAAGTGTCTAGCGCTTTGGCACTTGGTACTACAGGATTCGATTCTTGCTGTACCATAGCTGTTTGTAGGGGACTGTATGGGACTGTGTTTGTAGGGGACTGTGTTCTAATATGACTGTAGAGCGTTGATTGGCAACTATTGGCAAGTGAAATTAAATCATGCAAATATTTCGCTTTCGTTTTACATCCGAGGCCGACGTCATATGCTGAAGGCATACAATTGGTCGTGATGTCGGGCACGGATGTATAAATTGATAATCCCATTAAGTATTGTTAGCTTGATGGGTGGCTGGCTTGCTGATATTTATTTGGAGACTACAATATATTTATTTTAAACCCAATATGTAGTTTGTAACTGTTTTTTTTTATCCTTTATGTTAAATGTAATAAACTTTACTTGATTAAACTAAATAACTATAGTGATTCTAATAACACTCTACACCACTATACTCTACTTTAAAAAATTATCCGTCTACAACCCTATTCTATAAAAAGAAAAAAATCTCCCGTTTCGGAATTTGACGGCTGTGGGGCTGTTGTGCCAATGAAGACGAAGAAGAATACAGTTGAAACATTA
The DNA here is from genome assembly GCA_021605075.1 of Caerostris darwini. Taxonomy (NCBI): domain Eukaryota; kingdom Metazoa; phylum Arthropoda; class Arachnida; order Araneae; family Araneidae; genus Caerostris; species Caerostris darwini. The sequence goes on from BPLQ01001966.1 coordinate 90,493, forward strand.
AATTGTTGAAATGCCAAATGCATTGCAATGTCGAACAATTTATCCCAAGACAGTGCTAACGATGGTCTTGATGAAACATTGATTCTTACATGGTTTCTTGTTAAATAACCTTCAATCTATTATAAAAATGTTTGGGGAAAGCAGACGTGCAATGAAAATTAAGAGCTTTATTGCATATCATTATTACTATTGGCAATAAAAGAAAGAAATAATATAATGCCGTAGTCTGCAGGTTGGGCAACCAGATTGTAACTGGATGTGAATGCATTGAGACACTCGATGCACGGGTTTGAGAACTCGCAGCTTTATTGACACACGCACAAACACCACACACATACAAATAGTCACATACAATATTTAACACATATAAAGACAGATAATTATAGATCCATGAAAGGAACCCACTTCTAAGCCAATGCAAGGCTAAACTCAATATTCGCAAAATATTCAAAAGCGAAATGTCAGAGGGAGAGTATGTAGGCCAACTGTTACACAGGTTTGTGCTAAATGTATTTCTTCTAGGGATGAAAGATTCTAAACTAAATGTTTCTCAGCGGGAGGGCAGGTTGCGTTTTGCTTCCTCTCGGGTGAGAGTCTCAAGGCCGATCGACCATTTCTCCTCAACGCCAAAGGGAGGAGCTGAGCCAGTGTATGGGAGGAAGCACTGTTACAATACTATATTTTATTGGCGGGTTAACTGGTTGAAATGACACACAAAGACATCCACAAATTATTTATGTTCATTAGGAAAAATTTCTACCGTTATTTGCCATCATTTAACAATGAATTCATCTAAATTATGTTTTAAAAATTCTTCTGAAAACAAATTTTCAACTGAATATTTTTTCCCCAAATGTATTAATTTGTTTGTCATTTTTGTTCCATGCTATTTATTACATTTGCCATTTTTACAACTAATTTTATTATTTTTTTATTTTATTTTACTAATCGTGAAAGAATTCCTTTTACTTATTTTTAAAGAAAATTCAAGTGAAATCTAAGATAACAAAAGCGGAACGAAGAAAAAAAAATTATACGAAATACAAACTTTTGAAAATAAATTACTTTTGAAATTTGTTTGAAATTACTTTTGAAATTTGTTTGAAATTACTTTTGAAACTTGTCTCGAGACTCTCACCTTCTGAGAAACGTTTAGTTGGTCTACAGTCCCTCACTTAAAGTAGAGACATATTTATCGCAATCCTGCGCATTAGTTGATCTACAAACTTTCCCCTAGAGAAGAAGTACGTTTAATGCAACCCTGCCACTGCCCTCCGGCTCGAAATGTGGAGCCCTTCCAAGAAGCTATAATTGTCTGTCTTTTACTTTAAATGTGTTAAATATTGTTTGTCTAATTGTATGTCTGTACTGTTTGTGCATGTGTAAATAAAATTGTGAGTTCTCAAACTGATGTCTCAAGTATCTAACTCAACCATTTGCAATCTGGCATCCCAACGTGGAGTCCGCCCGTGCCTGCACACTACAAAGGTTTGGGCATATCTTTGAAAGACAAACTTTCATTTACTCATCAACTTTCATTTTTCATTTACTCATCAACTTTCATTTACTCATCAACTTTCATCAATATTTCTTCTTAGTTGTTCTCTCATATATATATTGTAGGTTTAATTATAATCGAGGTCGCGGTTATAACTGGTAACTGTGACCAGTAACTGGGTCATAACTGTGGTCAGTGTGGTAAGTGGCAGTTGCGGTGAGATCTTGAGACCACGAGGTGAACGCTAGGAGCGTCAGATAAAACAGACGGTCAGGGACCGGCTTTGGTTTTAGATATCAATAGTATTGTAGAAGTGGCACTGGGGTGCCAAGTGTATGTATGTATTCGTAGTGTAAATAAAAAGATTAGTATTATTAAAGAAAGTATTCCATCCTGACACAACGAGCTGCTAGTATAGTAGCTAACAATATATATATATACTGGGTAGAGATTTGGAAAAGTCATGGGATAGCAATATGCAAATTTTCAGATGGAAAAAGTAGCATCGCGTTGAGATCTTAACAGGAATAAATGCGCAGTGCTTTCGAGGAATTATCATTTCTGTTCAAGTTATTCATGTGAAGAGTTTTTGACGTGCTGCTTGACCGCACGACGGGTTTAACAGACTTTGAACGCGGAGTGTTAGTTTGGGCTAGACGCATGGGTCACGCCATTTCGGAAATCGTTGCCATCGGCTCTTACCAGCTCAATCGTGACTCATCGAGGGCTTCTGAGGCCACGGTTTTCATTCATCAAGGGACCAACCGATATGCTCACGTGCCCACGAGAGTCGCTGCAAGCGTGTCGTTCTGTCTAAAGGCGGTGAGTCGGTCTTCCGCTATAACCGTAAAGCCAAATTTCTCCGCACAGTTCTAACAGACAAGTCCCTTGCGTCCCACATTGATTTCTGCGGTTATTTCAGTGTTGGGACTGTTACAAGGGACTTGTCTGTTCGTTAAGTGCAGGCGGTCGACCACTGCGCTGTCCATGGTGGGATATTCCTGGGAAGACCGACTCGAGTGCCTTTACTGACAGAACGACATCGCTTGAAAATGGCATGACTGCGTCTAGCTCACGTGAGCATATCGGTTGGTCCCGTAGATGAATGGAAAATCCGTGACCTGGTCCGATGAATCACGATTTCAGTTGGTAAGGCATTTATACCTGTTCTACGGGTTCTGCCATCTGTGGCGCAGATCCCACTTTTGTCAAGCCATATATATCCCATATATAGCCATATATATATATAAAATAACAACTAATATATAATATATATGATGAAAGTTATATGAGTAGAAGAAATTTGCCTTTCAAAGATATGCCCAAACATTGTAGAAATCGCTAAAACACATCAAGACTCAGTTTTTTATAAACACAAGGGAAGAATAAACTCAAGGTGCATTTCATTTTATTTTTTCTGTAATATTTGACTTAATTATCATAACAGAGTCCTCAGAAATTTGTATATAATTTCGCCTACGATTATACAGAATTTTAAATGCATCCTACTCCAAAAAAGTTTGAGAACCACTGACTTAATGGGTGGAATTAAATAACTTATGTAACTGCTCAAGGCCAGGGGGTGGACTCACGTGCCACAAGACAAAGAAGACCAGTCACACGCACGAAAACGATAGTTTTGAAAGGTGAGGTTAAGCCACCCTTTGGGGTTGTCGTTATGTAAGCAGTAAACATCCCTCACTAACACACAGCGCACGTTGTAGACAGAATTCCACAATTATGACTGCATATCTATCTAGAATACCATAGTAGGAAGATATTACTTGCATTTTTTCGTTCTTATTTCAATAGAATAAATATATTTTTCAATGTTATACGTGATGTAGCTGCATAACAACACAATTCGTATTATGAGAAGCTTAGTGGGCAAATGGAATGTTAACATTCATCAAAAAATATGATGGGAGCAATTTTTAGTTACTGATTATCGCTGACAAAACAATGGTTAAATATTTAACGCAATGTATTTAAAACGACATCTATAATATTCAATATCAAAACAACGCAACTTTGTAACTTTTTACGAATCAGTAAAATTTAAAAATATACAGCTATTTTTTTAATTTACGAAATTAAAAATTAACCATAATATTTTTGTGCTTTGAATTAATAATTGATTTTCAGTAGAAATCAATTTTTACTCATAGCAATTTGATAATCAATAAAAATATAGTAACCAAAACTTTTCAGAAATTCTTTTTAAGGAAACTTTTATTTATGTATAGAATATCTTGGAATATTTTTAAAATAATTGTTTAAAAGTTTAATTTTGAATTATTTTATAAGCTATTACAAATGAACGAATAAAGAAAAATCCTTACCACATAAATGTATTTTGTAAAATAAAAACAATCCAGACTATTATTCTTTTCCATCAATTATTTTTATATTGATGGAATAAAAACCTCTAAATAATTCTTCTTATTTTTTTTTTTATTAACAGTATAAAAAATGAGTAGATAAGACAAGAATGAATCTGTAAAATTAATATGAATCTGTAAAATTTAAAATATACGGGTATTTTTTTATTTACTGAAATTAAATATTAATATAATATTTATATGCGGGGCAGTTCTCCTGAAGAGGGGGTCTCTTTTTAAAATGGAGATGCGGAGTAGTCCTCTAAGAAGTCCTCTCGAAAGACACCGCCCCTCCTTCTTCAGCGACACGGAGCCAAGACAGACTTCTACCTGTGTACTCCATCACAACAGAAGTTGCCCCCTTTTCGTCCATGACACTGCCGGGACTCGAATCCAAAACCTGGTATATATATATATATATATATGTATATATATATTCGGCATTAATGTATATAGTCGGCATTTATATATATATATATATATATATATTAATGCCGACTCGTGGCTCAGCGGCAAGACTCACCGCTGGTGAGCATTAGGGCTGATGTTCAATCTGCTGGAAGCCCATTCTACGCGAGGAGACTCGAGGAACGTTTGTGATGTTCAGTATTTTCCTAGATAATCAGACTAGCTGGTGGGTGTTTTCAGTGTTTTCTCCCATTCAATACACAAATGAGAAGTAGTTCCTCCTAAAAAGTCCTCACTGAAGACACTGTCCTACTTCTTCATGACACGCAGACAAGTCAGACTTCTACCTACGTGTGGGTGTTCCATCACAACAGAAGCTGCCCTCTTTTCTTCCCTCCATAAGTAGACACGGCGGGATGTCCATCCCTAGATGCCGGACACTGAGGATTAGTCAACATCGACAAGTTAGTTAACAACCGTGCCAAGTTACCTCATTTTAAAAATCAGGCATGTCGACAGTGGGTTGAATACTGTGACTGCAACGTATGCCATTAACTGAACTATTGCTGCCCACATTACCACTGGGCTCCTATTCGGGTATTTGTACATATTGATCTTAAAAGTCTATAAAATCTATCAATAAGATCAATTACGGTAACTGACATTTAAATTTTGTATTCAAGAATTCGAATTAATAAATGATCTCAGAGGGGTGCATTCCTTTGGAATACTTGCCTTAAATGTTTAAAGATCTAGATTAAATTACAGAAATCTTAAAGTGGGTATTTCTGATGATAATAGCGCATTGAATATACTTTTGACGTAGAATACATATTCAGATAATTTCAATCATTTTGGTTTAATAAGAGATTTTGAACGTAAATAATAGAAAATATGAAATTATTTTTCTTACGAAATCAATTTAATATAGAAGTCTTATAATAATTAAATTCCTTAATTTTGAGAATAATTATTTCCATTCATTATAAACAGGGGATGCATCTGTTAACTAAGATTTATTAAAGCTAACAAGTTATTTCTCCGATTTACGTTGTATCAGTATATTCATTTTAATATAAATTATTGTTAGAAAAAAATTATTCGTTTAACGTGTTTGCGTTTAGTATTTAGTTAACGTAATTTTACACACACATATTATACATTTATAAAAATTAAACTACTTTAAGTCAATGAGATGGCGCCACTAGCGCACGTAAAACAGCAAGGTTAAAAAAAGTTTTTCAACTACATGCCATATCTATATTGGAATGCTTAAAAACGAAGCTAGAAGTTCTAGAGACAAAGCCGAATTTAGATGAAAAGGGGCCCTAGGTTATTCCACTTATTACTATTACACTTATTCCACTAGGTTATTCACCTCCCATTTTTAAGTTTGTAAATTACATGAGAGAATAATATATATCAATATGTTAAATGAAACAAGTTGTGATTGGTACTAAACTTTATAAAAAATGTGGCACGGATAATAAATTTAAAAAAAAGTCGAAACACTTATTTGGAGATTGAAGAATATTCTGAGTGAAATTCTTATGAATAGAGTTTTATTTTTGTTTTATTCTTAGCACTAATTAATTTGTGATTGAAAATGAAGAGTTGGTCAGTTCTTTTCAATTCCTTCTATTCTTAGAT
>BPLQ01001967.1:0-29416 GCA_021605075.1 Caerostris darwini
AATCCGATTATGGACTTCCAGACAGATCTAACTTCTTATGTTGTCAAAAGTCAATTCTGATTATTTGATCTGAAATACAATACCAGTGGTGGTAAACGTAAGTATTTATGTTCATCTGATCTCACTTGTTTTTGCTTAATGTTGAGTCATGAAAAGATGTTTCATGTTCCAGGTTCTCAAACTCCGTCCCAAGGTTTTTGCAGTTTGTGCCGGTGTCAATCATCAACAACAAAGTGTGCGAGACGTGGCACCGAAAGCAGGGCATCAACATCAGGATCCACGATGAGATGATGTGTGCAGGGTATGAATACGGAGGCAAGGATGCATGCCAGGTAAGCATTTCAAGCTCTGTCAAAACATTTTGAATGTCTGTCTTAATTCAGCGATTGTAATTTTTAAACAATTTCATGCTTCAGTGATGTGCAGCACTAAGAAAATTGCCTATAAGTTGATAATAAAAGTAAATTTTGGTAGAACATACTTGCTACACTAAAATGAAATACTCTTTCTGTTTTTGATTCAGATGATGATTTATAATTTGATCACAGTTAAAAAAGTGAACAGGGTGAATAAACTAGGTTAATTTTGGAAACTTTAAATATTACCTCAACTATTAGTTTTAATGTCAAATGAATTTAAATGTAAAAAACCTCATCACAATTACAGTTCGTTGTTGAAATAATGTATAAAAATGGGATTATAGCACCATAACATTTTACATGATATAAAATAAGAAATTTCGAGATTTCGAAATAGGTTAACTACTGAAAAATATTTAAATAGTAAATGCATTAATGTTTGCAACATTACACAAAAAGCTTACAAACATCAAAACATGCTTCATTTTTTTGTTTCGAGAATTGGTTAGATTAGTTAGTTTTTCGAGAATTGGCCATTAGTATTTAATTTTTAAAGTTAAATGATTTAATTAATTATTCTTCATTATTAAATAGCTTAATTTCATTATTTTCTATACAATAAATATCTTTCCTAACCATTAACACTCTCTAGCGCGCTTTTCGAGATGCCATTCCAAGTGAATTTTATAAACATAATAAACGTAAATATCACCTTTGCATTTCATTTCTCAGTTCTAATATTTAAGACAACTTTTCAAATACTAACAAATTGTTCAGCCTTAAGTTGGTTTCCTGCAAATACTAAGATCCGCAATTTTGCAGCATGTCACCCAATCAAGCCTGAATGCAGAGAAACCAGGCTTCAGATTTGGCTGATATTCGATTTAGCATCTGATCGGATCTAACTTTATAATACAAATGGGCAAATGTGCTGAATGTGAAATCGATTTTGGAAGATAAAACTGATTGTGTTTCTTGTACTACAGGAGTGATTCGGTGGTGGACCTTTGATGATGGAAGACGAAATGTGTGGTACCTTATAGGAATCGTGTCTGCTGGATATTCGTGCGCCAAGCAGTACCAACCTGGCATCTACCACAAGGTGTCAGCTCAGCCGACTAGGTGTCCTCCGCCATGCACTGAACTGAACTGAAGCTAGTCACTCGTCATTCAATTCGAGAATAACTGCCATTGACCCTCGCAAGTTCGATGCGTCTTTTCCTACGCCTCTGGCTTTGTCTATTCGTCGAATTATTCAAAGAGCCGTTCGGCAGTTTTGTTAACATACTTCTACCAAGAATGAACCATTTGTCGCTGAACAAATAATAACTACTTAAATGACAGACATTTTTTATTGATATCTGAAATGTATTCAGATCGAAAGGACAAGCATAAGAAGATTTCTCAAGGCACAAAAACTTTTCATCAAATCGGAAAAATTTTTTGGCTGGAAAATATTTTTATTAGCCAGCAATATCGTGAAGAGATATCAATTAGTGATACATCAACCAGTAGAGTGTGCTGGATCGAAAGTTTTATCACTTGTTTATTTGCACATAGGATTCAAGCGGATAAATATCTAGAGCATAGAAGAGAAATCAATTTATTTAAAAAAAAAGAGAAGAAAACCAGAAACCATTTTGAAAGGATGTGGTGTGGATCAACTCTTTATATAATTTTTACAGTTCAATTTACAGAATTTTCAGTTTAAGGAAGGAAAAAATATTATTTTCACCCTACTTCCTCAATTCAAGATGGACACAGATAATACCAAATAATCTTTTTATTAAATAAATAAACATTTGATTTCTTCATTATCTACCAGATGGCGCCATGAATTTTCATTCTTAAAATATTGGCAGAATGAAAAGTATGAATGGGGAAGGAGGGAAAAAAAAACCTTACTATGATTTTTCAATCAAAATTTTTTAAAATTTAAGTCATTACATTCCACAAAGAATTTTGTACCATTTCAAGAGTGAAAGAGATTTAACCAGAAAAAGATTTTCGAAATTTTTGTGATATACAAAATCCTTTTATTCTTTGGTAACCATCAAAGCTTCTGAAAAATTAATCGTTTTTATTTCTGAAGAAGATAAATATCTAACATTTGTGCCGAAATTTTCATTTTAAAAAAAGAAAATAATATTTTTTCTCTCTTCTCTCCATTTAAGAGGGAGTATAGACTGCATCAAATAACCATAGGATTTATAATTGATTTATCGTCGCTCAACATGACGGAGCCACCAATTTCCTATCTGTAAAGGGTTTAGAAAATGAAAAGTAATGTCGAAATAAAAACTTTGGCGGTTTCTTCTTCAATCTGAATGCATCTTAAGAATCAGGCATTTAAACTGTTAAATTTACAGATATAAAAGCATGGAATGTGATATAAGAGTAAATGACTCTGCAAATACAAAGTATGGATGCGTTTAATTCTAAGTCATCTAACTGATGAAAGAGAGAATTCATGTCATCCAATGTAAGTTTAGCTTTAAATTTAAAAGTTTTATTTATAATGCAACTATAAATATGGCTTCTTGTATTATATTAGTATTTTTAAAAAATTTTAATTTGATTATTTTATCTTTATTCTCTTTAGGAAAATTATAACAAATTAATTATTGACCTTTTTTTTATTTGAAAATAATGAATGTTAAATATGAAATGAATGAATAAAAGTCAGTCGAATTAAATTGAAATTGAATATATGGAAATTTCAAAAATCGGCCTTAGTTTTTGAGGTAATATATATACACATTAAGCGACATCCATAGAGTGCAAAAAAAAAATTGCTTTTCAATTCGGACTTATTGCAAAGAGCAGGTGCTTGATAAGTTTGGTAAAAAATAATAAAACACGTGTTTGCGTAAAGATTAATACATTGATAATTGTGAATTTTGTTTCATTTAATATACATCTGACTTATTGTGCACGTATGAACCTTTTTCTACAAAGCAACAAAAGATGTATGTTTTATTGCTGTTTGATACATTTACATTAAGTCAACATCAACATTGTCTACCAGAAAACCACCAAATCAGCTTAAACCATCGAAATATTGCAATTGTTTTTGCCAAAGCTTTGAAACATTTGCTTTTCACGTTTTCACAAGTTTAGTTTGGTAATTACAAAGAAAAACATGGTACTTTCTTAATGACTTTGTTTCTTATTTATATGGTCTCTTGTATTTTGAACATTTTTATTTATTGTTGCACATTTTAAAGTTCTTCAACATTATGAATTATCATTTTATCATATATGAATTGATAATAATAATTAAGTTTAAAATAATTTTTCAGATTTATTTTCTTCAACAATGACTTGTCAGATCAGTTCTAGAAGAACTGATTTCTACAAGTCTGAGTTCTAAAAATTGTATTAAAATGACATGTTCCACACTGTTCACCAATTCTATAACTTTTTTATTTAGTACTTGATTTGTTAATTGTTTTTCAACTGTAAACATTGAATATTTGTGATATATATATATATTTTTGAATGAAAATGAAAAAAGTTTTAATATGTTTTTTATGTATTACTGCTATCTTCATTGCACAAATACTTTTTGGTGTATATTTATTTTTCTAATGTTGAAGAATTTTAATATATTTCCTGTGCATCCTTTTTGAAATAAGAATAATTACCACAGTGTTTGATATTTAATTTGGGATATCTTCACAACTGAATAAATATAAGGTGATAAGTATTTCTTTTGTTAAATGGGTATCGCTATTGAGGGACAGTCCAAAATGGAAACTTGTCGTGTCAACCATGCTAAAAAAATATAGTTTTAAACAATTCTTCTGGTTTAGTTTCAAAACTGCTATGTCGTCACCTATTTGCAATATCTTACAAATACATGGTAGGTTACAGTTTTTAAAGTTAGCATTTTAGAAGATTTTTGTGTCTCTGTGTCCATAATGTTAGGTCCAGCAGTTATGCATCTTTTTTTGTGTGTGCGTTTAGGAAGAACTTATATGGGTGTTTAATTGTTATATTTTGTTCTTGAAATTCGGTAAACTTATTTTCATTGTAGACCGTCCAATGCATGTGTATTTGTCCAATTATTCAAATAAATTAAAATCTTTAATTAATGTTTAATTTAATGTATATTTTGATCAGAATGTAAATCACATTTTTCGATATTAAATTATTTCATATTGCAATGTTGTTGTCTTGTATTTCTTTTTGTTTTTAATTGTTAAAACGATCAACATATTTTTTAATTCTAACAATTACAAAAACAAGAATTGATTAATGAATTTATTAAATAAAAACATTTTAAGTTATAAAAATTATAAAATCCTAAAAGAATGCAGTTTTAAAAATTAAATAAATGCAAAAACAGTAAGGGTAAGAACCCATCTTTTAATACTACATACATATTTAATTTAAAAATTTTAATACCAAGTATTTCACATAAAATTTATGTGATTCAAATTTCTAACGATTTTTATCCACATTTTGTTTACAAACATATAGCATATATTTTTAAAATTAACAAAAATTAATATAGGGCTATATAAAGATATTTGAGAATTATAATCAACATTAAAATAAATTTACAAATATAATCAAACATTTGCTTAATGAATTTCACTACCAGTAAGTAATTTAACTAATTCTAAAAAATACTATAACTATACTTAAGTTTTGTTAGACGCCTTGGAATTGTGTATAGTCAAAATGTTCTAAGACTTTGTGTATCATTATTTAATTACTATGTAATTTTCTAAATTTAATTAACATATTCTTTTTCAGATTTTTTTCAAATAATCAAATTGAGAGCACACAATTTGCTCCAATCACCTTTAAAATCTCAAATTTCTGTTTGAAGTTTAAGCCTTATCAATAACATTAACTAATTTGTTAAACTTTTAATTTATATAGGTGCTAATTTTGTTTAATGTTTTATTAAGTGGGCATTTCAGTTACAGTTAGCAGTATTTTGTTACATTTGATTACACAGCTCAAAATTATAAGTTTCAACAAAAAAATTCATTCATGATGATAACAAAAAAATTCATTCATGATGAAGTTTTTGCTATTTAATTTTTTCTTGCTGTCATACTAAAATTTATAAACACGGCAGATATGGCCTATTGCTTAGCTTTAGAATATTTCATAATATATTTTAACTAATTAAATTGCCTTGTAAAAAATAATAATAAGAGAAAAAAAATTTAGCAAATTGTGTAATATTGATGCAAGTCATCATTTTATGTCTCCATTCAATTTGGGTGAAATAATTGTTTGAATTTTGGCAAGCTAAACATAAATATTAAAAAAATATAAAAAATTACTAACATCATAGATATTACTAACAGGTAGAATTAAATACTTAAAATACAAAAAAACCGCAACAATGAAAAAATATCAATATGCTTATAAAGAATTTGATTCCCATATAAAGCCTTGTTTTATATTTTATTTGGTTTATTTATTTTGCTTAAAATGCATGACACGGGAAAAACACATGGAGCTCTTCATTTATTAAAATCATTATAAAAAAAAAAATGCATACATGGCTTTGTACTATAAATTCTTCATTTTTTTCTCAAGGATTTATGGCTCGACGGAAATCACAGACTTGCAGTTTTGTACCAGAAAACAAGGTGCTGACCATTGCTCAAAGTTAATTTTTCAGGACCTAAAAAATAAAAAATGAAAGATTTGATATATACAATTATGAAATAAATACTTGAAATAATTCCAAGACATGTGCATTAATATATTAAGGTAATGCAAAGTATTCAATAAAAAAAAAAAAATTTTAATTCCCCACTACTCCTATGGATCATATTGCAATAGTTATACAGGACGAATTACAAAAAGGCTTGGTACATCATAATACAATAGGGAAAAGATAAACCTTATAGTATTGTGTATGGGGGTACGAAATACATGTAAGTTAAAAAATTCAACCTGGCCTGTACGGTTTAATGCAGGGGTGGCCAACCCAAATGTTCTTGAGAGCCACATTGGGAATGCATCATAACTCCAAGGACCGCATATAAAATTATGTATTCCCATATCAGATTTAGACCCACTATAGACATTTTTTGGAGGGAAAATTTGAAACATATTGAGTTATTATTTTTGTGTTTACCATTATTCTTACATGTAAATATAGATAATATGATAATAATGATACTAAACGTACATTGTAAAGAAATATATAGCACTGAAAATGAAATATAAAAATATATAAACGAAATAAAAAAATGAAATTATTAGAAAATTTTTATTTACGTTACTAGTGCGATATTTGTTTCTCCACTCTTTCACTTAGCTTTTGCAAACAATCTCAATTGGGTGTCTGCACATTGGAATTGATGTTGCGTCCATTATGTTTATGTTTTGTGTTTGGTAAATTTTATTTTAGAAAAAACGATTCGAAGGTGTCAAAGATGAACCAAAAGCGCTAATAACTTGGACAAAGAGCTCTGCTATCAACAACCAACTATGCATATTTAAGGATGGTCACTGCGTCACTTAAAGTCCCTTGAAAGTGAAACGTAGAACTTGTTATATTAGGCGTTCCAAGATACGAGAGCCTCATGAGTTCGCAGAATATAACGAACTCATTGCTGTAAACTCATTAATAAAATAGGCGATACCCGTCATATATTCGCAAGAATATTATTCTAAACTCAAAATTTATTTTTTAATATATGGATGCACACATGATGTATTTTTTTAAATACATTGGTTTCCATTACTTTGGCCATTATAAAATAAATATATTTTGTAAAAGTGTGATAAATATCGTGGGTCAGAAAAAAGCTCAAGGCGGGCCGCGGGTTGGCCACCCTTGGTCTAAGGGATGGCTAGTAGGGCTTTCTTTCTAGAAGAAAAAGAATAATAATAAATAAAATAAAATAATAAGAAATTTAAAAAGGGGAGCTTAAGTATTTATGCCAATTATTGACAAGATAAATCCGTAGGCTTGTAAAGCCTCAGAAAGAAAATTTGAGCCTTAGCCTTAGCCTTAGTCAAGAAAACTTGAGGAGGGTATCAAAATGTGGATGCAAAATAGACCTTGTAGCACAATTTGAGTAACATTGGTTACGCATTGTTCGATAAAGCAGCTAATTATTGCAATTCAAAATGTGCATCATTGGAAAGCAAAGTGTTATTGAAATTGTACTTAATCCATATTAACATTTCGATAAACACGGTACAAAAACATTGAAAAGTATACAATAAATGAAATTTAATATTTTTTAATCTTATGAACAAAATTAACATACAAATTAAAAAGAATTAACTCACTTAAGTTTGTGCGATGTAACGATTCAGTTTGGTTGGATTCACCTACATATAGCAACCAAAACTTTCCATTTTCGGGGTCATTTGCAATGTTTGCTATCTCATACACATACGTCTTCCCGACATATTCTCCTGCTTGCATCTGAATAAGGAAATTAAATAAGGTTAATTATTGCAAATATTTATTTGAATTTATAACAGATTCCTTATCATGCTTTCACATTAATGGAAAACTAGACACTATGGCCCATTTTTGATACATCTTTTTATTTTGTTCTTTGAATTTGCATGTTTAATTTAGTTTGTAATTTTTTTAATCTGTTAAGTCTGCCTGTATTTTCTTTTTTGTATTGAATTCCTTCTCTTTAAGGAGACAGTAATAAACTTCTCTGTAAGAAAAATAAAAAAAATAATATCATAAGTTTATAAATTTTAATAGAAGATTAAATTTCCCATTGTTGTTTTTAAACTGAAGATTATTTTACTATGCCTCAGTATTATCTACATAAACCATCGTTTTTTGTTTCATGTAATTTTTGATACCGCACAAAAAAAAAAAACTATTTTCAATTAAACTTTTTCCAATGTATACAAATGTTTACATTTAATGTCCAAAATATTAGAAACTCGTCATTATTTAACATGAATTCATATGCAAGGGACGTATGACTTAACAGTTATATAAAGCAAACTGATCTTGGAAAAGAAATAAAATCCCAGAAAATAAGTAACATGAAAGATTCAAATGACAATGAATGAGACCTGATCCTTGGCGCCATCCAACTAGGTTTCAACATCTTTAAATAATTATTATCTGGGCTTTCCGGCTTAATTTCAGGCGTTTAGAGAGTGTTATACGCGGAAAAATGACTTCCTGCAATAAGATCAATTGCAGTCAGAAAATTTTGAATGATTTAAGAAGTGTAGGATGGATTGCATAAACTATCCATAGAAAGACAAAAATAATGACACCACAAAATGAAACTCAATGTAATTTACGTGCGTTACGATATAAATACGAAAACGCAGAACCACCGAGTTTTAAATCGATGAATTTCAATAGTAATAAAGGAAAGATATATGTGTTATTACCGAAAAACAGAAAATCTTAATTGCTGTGAATCCTAGAGTGAGAAAGTTAGACACTTGGAGAAATATATTTGATCTGATGTAGCTTGCATTCTGCCCACTCATGCAGATGGAAGGTCAAAATACATCTCAAATAGAACAAGTTCATGGACTTGGCATTATGATGGCAATTAAGTTGTACATCTGAGACAATTCACCAAGCTGATGGTGTTAGATATATTCCAGTAGTAATATTCCAGATATTACTAAAATATCTAAAACAAACTATTGATATATCTAAAACAAATCTCAATACCACTGCTTATCTCGTTCATAAAAATTTGTCAATCACATACATTTGTATATGGAGGTTGCAGAAAATCACTTTTGGCCAGACTAAGTATTTTGTCACCGACTGATCTCATATTAATAACGATAACTAAGTTCAAATTACTTTTAAGTCATTTCGTGGCCCAACAGCAAAGAGTATGTAAAGGGGCTCAGATTCAACTCAGATGTATGTTGCAGTCACTGTTTTCAGAAACGAAAATATCTGACGTCGCTGGTAACAACGTGGTGCAAGCATCACATTTTCACAGTCCCTCTAATTGATGGAAGTTTTCCAGATTTTTTTTTTTTTTTTTTTTTCTCATGCGATTTTCAAATGCAGAGTTAACCTCAAAAGATCTTCCGTAAAGCAATGTCCTCGCTTTGCCACTCGTCTGAGAAAGTTCAAGATAAGCATAAATGAAATACTTAATTTGATTCACTATCGTCAATCTTATTAAGAATTTTTTTTAAAAAACAATGAAAAAATCATTCCAATAACCAATTCTCGGAAACGCTATTAACCAATCTGAATAATTTTAGGATTGTTAGTACATCAATCTGTCAGATATTCTCATGAACGATATCCGCATCCTGTTTAATCCGTGGCAAGTAGAATATAGACTGTGATCATAGTTAAAGTTGGATGGCAGTTTCAGAGAGGATCTATAAAAATGCTTTTGGTTACTCAGTGTAATATCTTAATTTACAATAACTTAATGTGTTATCTCAATTTTAAACATAGATAACGTACACTGGTGTCCAAAAGTTAAGCATAATTGATAATTATGTGAACAAAGAAGGAACTCTAAACCGAATGGCGGGAAACGTGATATGCGAGTGTAAAATGGTTATAAAATACGAAAGCAAATCAAAAGAACGATAATAATTAATTTTATTATCCAAAGTAGCAGTTTGAAAGAAAACTGGGCATAACAAGGGTTCACACTATAAAGAAAAAATGAAAGAAAACATTAAATAAAATACTGATGCTGCAGTTTAATAAGGCGTGTGGTCACCTCTGACAGCCAGGCACGCTGCACAGCGATTTACCATACTTGCTATGAGATGATGAATGAGGTGGGCTCAAACGGTTCCAAGCTTCTTGAAGAGCTCTCTTCAGTTCTGCAACGAAGCTTGGTGGGTGCGAAAGGTCTGCAATTTTTCTCCCGAGCATATCCCATACATGTTCGATAGGATTTAAATCAGGGGAGTTCGCAGGCCACGACATGCGCTGGATGTTTTCCGTTTCAAAGAAGTCATCAACCAGCACCGATCGGTGACATGGCGCATTATCATCCATGAATATGAAGTCTGGACCGACAGCCCCTCGAAACAAGCAAACATAAGGCTCAAGAACTTTGTCTCTGTATCTTTGACCAGTCACAGACCCCGTGTTAAAGAAATGGAGGTCTGTGCGGCCGTCCATCATGATGCCTGCCCATACCATTACTCCCCTTGATGGAAAATGTTGTCTTTCCGTTATGTTTCTTGGTTCAAAACGTGTTCCACGTTCTCTCCATATCGTTACCCGACGAGAATCACTACTCAGACTAAACCGGGACTCGTCACTGAACATTACATTGGCCCACACTCCAATGTTGATGTTTCAAACTCCAGTTCAAACGAGCGCGCTTATGCGCAGACGTGAGGGGAAAGCAAACTGCTGGTCTTCTGGCATACAGGCCAGCATGATTGAGTCTCCTGTAAGCAGTTTGTCTCGAAATTCATATTCCTGTGGCGACTGTGAGCGCCGAACCCAGTACTCTGGCAGTACTGCCCCTCTGACGTCGCGCACTTATTACCAGATATCGGTCTTGACTAGGGGTTGTGACGCTTGGTCGACCTGATACTGGTTGTCGGGTAACATCTCCCGTTCTTTGAAACCTCTGCCACAGTCTTGAGATCACATAATGGTCCACATTCAAAATTCGAGACACTTCGGTTTGTGATCGTCCGGATTCCAGCATTCCAACGATCCTTCCTTTCGCAAACATGTCCAATTGGCGTCTTTGTACCCACATTCACCTTGTTTGATGGTTAACAACGTTCCTTCGCACAGCAGTTGCACGAAACTTGTCTGAACTGCCTATGCTGCGTGAATCGGTTTCTCTGCGTTCCGACATGCGCAGGTGTTTCGCGCAGGACGTAGTCAACTGAAAAGTTTTGCATAAACCCAATGTTTCTTCTTCACGCAATTAATATCCGCAAGAAATTTGGAATAATTTTACGAATATTTACTCCATGTTTTTCGCATTTTACGATTTATGCTTAACTTTTGGACACCAGTGTAATTTGATAAACTTTTTAGCGTAAATTAAATTAGCTTTTAAACTTCAATGAAAAAGCAAAATACCAAACATTTTCTGGCCATTCTCTAATAATGAAATTAAACGTTTAGCCATTAGAAAAGTATTTTATAATTTATTACAAATATCACGTTGTAATAAATATGCTGTTAATTATTTTTAAATATGCACGAATGTAATGGAAACATAAATACGCGCGTCTTTGTCAATGATTTGGTCGAAGCAGAATCCTAATCAAGCTTGTCTCTTTTCTAACTTCTCACCAGGATCCGATAACCATGAACCACAGATGAAGACGGCGATGTAAGATTTCGTTACAGGTTTTACAAAATCAGTCCCTCCAAAATTAATTGCATATAAAGCTAGTAAAATGTACGTAGAAAGAGAGAATTTTACTTGTATTTGGGATCTTCTACTTCAGCTAACTTCATGACTTCTGCAGCAGTAGAATTATCTGGGACTTTTAAATAAATGGTGTGAACGACATTTTTGTTATCGCCAATATACAGAGAGTATTGCAGTCTAACTTTTGAAACTGGATCTATAAATAAAATCAGACACAATTTTTCAGGCAATATCTTCAATAAGTAAAATTGTTAAATACAGATTTTCAGATGTATATTTTCCAATTTTTTAGAAATTGAAATGGTTTAAGAGGTGTTTTATAAATTGTTTTAAATTAATTATGTTACTTCTCATAACTTAATGAGTTTAATAAAAGGGAAACTTTATATTAGAATTTCGAGAAATGAGTTCATTCTTAAATTTGAAGACTTTTGACGAGAATATTCCTCTTTTTGTACGTTTTCAGATTAATTTAATATTTGAACCAATGAAAAATGAGTGTTGACAATAAGCGCTATTAGATCTTACCATGAAAATATCCAAATATCTCTAGAATATGGAATAATTTTAGATCGAATGATTTTTAATAATGAAAGAAGTTTATATGAAGTGCTCAGCAAAAACAGATTATATATTCTTCTTCATTGGGGGGTCTGATGGCCAATTGACTAGCATTCTGATCTTTGGTACCACAGGCATCAGGTTCAGATCTTGGCAGTGGCATGGATACTTGTTAATGGTTCGGAATCCACACTAAACTGTAGGTCCCGATCGAATTAGCCTAAAGAGTGCACAAAATGACCGTACAACGACAAACTAAATCAAATCTTCTTCATATGCGCAACAGCCCCATGGTGCCCAAAGGCCGTCTGCCTATTGGCAGATTTCGAGACAGGTGATGTTTTTATTTTACGAGGTGGGGTTGTCAGCCCAATGGTCAACATCCTACATTCATATTATACCGCATTTTAAGCGGATTCTGAACCACTACAAACATCCATGGCACCTCTAGAATTCGAATCTGAAACCTATGATGCAGAGTGCCAGAGAGCTAGTCACTCGGCCATCACGCCCTGAAGTATATATTACACTGCTTAAGAAGAAAATAATATTGTACAAAAATGCATTCAAATTTCAGACTATTAATTAATTATTATTATAAAAATATGATAATTGTGTATCTCAATTATATAGAATTTCAAATTAGAGTTACATGTAGAAGCAACAATAACATCGAATTTCTCACCATCTCCGTGCTTCCTAGGATTGGCTGAGCAATCGACCTTGGAAATATCTGTAAGGCTCTTCCCGTTTAATAGAGGCAATATTAAGTAGGTTGATGACAAATCTATTGATGAGGAATTCATGTGATCCATCAAGTACTTGATTGTTGTATTCAATTTCCAGTCTTTGGCATGCTCTTGGCCACTAGCAATGAGAGCCTGAGAAATGCAATGTAAAAAAAAAAAAAGTTTTCATTTTTTAAATAGTTGAATTAATAAAAAAAAATATTTTTGCAGAGTTTAAATTTTTATAAACTTCTTTACATTTGTTAATTACTCACGTTTATGTTTGTTAATTAAATCCTGTTTACATTTGCTTTGTTGAATAACCGTAAAACGTTAACTTTTATATTACTCCGAATGATAATCATATAAAAAAAAATCATACCATATATTTTGTAATTCCTCACATCACACAAAAAAGTACGATTGTTGATAATAAAAACAAGTAATATAAAAAAAAGTTTAAAGTCAATTCCTACTTTTTTTTCACTCTATTGCAGAAAGTCCTTAATAAATAATTTTCATTAATTTTTTTACGTTTATCTGGCGCCATCTATTGGTAGATATATGCAACTTAAATCTAAAAAAAACTAAACTTGCTGAATTAAATTTAATAACTGAAATAATATTTGAAAAAATTGTATTAACATCAAGTGTCATCCACTACAAGTTCAAAAAAAAATGTATTTGAACTCGAGTGGATGAATACAAAGTATTTCATGAACGATTGAAAATTTGAACAAGATATATATAGTGTGAGCTAATAAAAGGAATTGAAAAAAGGGCAATTTACACTTCAATCCCAGGAAAATAAAAATAATAACATATATTTTTTAATTCTTCCTATAAAAGAAGTATGAATGTTGATAATAAAAATAAAATAAATGGACAAATATTTCAGAATTAGAAAACTGAAATCTGCTCGGTAAATTTCAACTTATCATGTGTGAACATGAAGAAGAAATCTATAAAGGTGTAATGGCCGATTAAATATATAAATACTGATAAATTTTGTCGCCAAAAACTTTCCAATTTTTACTAATACACATTTTTTATAAAATGCATTGTTTCTAAGAAGCATAAAGCAATCATAATATAAAATATAAGCATTAAAATATAAATTTAATGTTTACTTCTAATTAAAATTTATTAAAATTATGATTCTGAATATAATTTTTTTTAAAACACAAAAGAATGTTATCACATTTATATTTGTTTTATTCCTTACCTGAGTAATCACAGCAGTTGTGTAAACGTTTCCAAATCTTCCATCCTGCATCTGGAGTTTCTTAAATTGGCCAATAGTTTCTTTGTATAAATCTGAAGGAGTTGGCAGAAATGCTTTTGAAATCCATTTTTAGTATTAAAGCTGCAAGACAGAGCAATAATAGCCATCGCTCGAAGATCTGTAATAAAAGAAACAATTTAAAAAAACTTATATCGCAATTTTATTAAGTGCAACAATATTGATTGAAATTTTTTTTTGTTCTAATGCAGCTGACAAACACTTAGGCAGTTATCTTGGATGCCTTAAGGCAAGCGCCTGCACCAACCTTATTCACTTCAACCTTATTACCCAGGAGGTGCGTGTAGCTTGAAGATAAGCTATGGACGCGGAGTACCAGTACCCTCACAACGCTCTACGATCATGTTAGACCGGGATCTATGGTTTAAAGTGGATTCCAAACTATGGCACATCCATGGCACCACTGGGACTCGAACCCCAAACCTGTGGTACCGAGCCCCAGAGCGCTAGCCACTTGGCCTTTCAGGCCCATATTGATTGAAATTACGATCACAATTTACTTCTTGAATTTTTTTATATATTTTTTTTTCAGTTTCATCAGTCTGTTGTGTTACACCCGCCCTTATTGGCATTCAATTTCTATTTCAAAATACAAGATGGACATAAATTAGTTGGGAAAAGATAATGGTTTATTATACGTAGTTATATACACTCAAGAGCCAAAACATTATGGCCATCTGTCAATAACGAGTTGGCCCACCATTGGCGCGCAACACAGCTTCAACCCGCCTTGGCAGGGGATTAATACCACCACTTAATACCAGTTAAATACCACTTCCACCTGATCACGTGCCTTCCACGTCCTCCAGGCGAGTTCATTTCAAAATGTAGGGGTGGTCATAATGTTTTGGCTCTTGAGTGTATAACAAAATATGAAAGTACATGTGAAACACAAAAAGTTCATTTTTTCACAAATGTTTGATGGGACTGCCGTTTGTTATTTTGCAAATGTCCCATTCTTAAATCAGTTCGTGTCCTATTGTGATCATTATACACTGAAGTGAAAAAAGTCATGGGATACCTCTTAATATCGTGTCGGCCCTGCTTTCGCCCGGCGAAGTGCAGCAACTCGACGTGGCATGGACTCAACAAGTCGTTGGAAGTCTTCTGCAGGAATATTGAGCCATGCTGTCTCGATAGACGTCCATAATTGTGAAAGCGTTGATGGTGCAGGATTTTGCGCACGAACAGACCTCTCGATGATGTCCCATAAATGCTCGATGGGATTCCTGTCGGGCGATCTACGTGGCCAGATCATTCGTTGGAATTGTCCAGAATGTTCCTCAAACCAATCGCGAACAGTTGTGGCTCGGTGACATGGCGCATTGTCATCCATAAAAATCCCATCGTTGTTTGGGTACATGAAGTCCATGAATGGCTGCAAGTGATCTCCAAGTAGCTGAACATAAGCATTTCCAGTCAATGTTCGGTCCAGTCGCACCAGAGGACCAAGCCCATGCCATGAAAAAACAGCCCACACCATTACGGAGCCACCACCAGCTTGAACAGTGCCTTGCTGACAGTTTGGGTCCATGGCTTCGTGGGGTCTGCGCCACACTCGAACCCTACCATCAGCTCTTACCAACTGAAATCGTGACTCATCGGACCAGGCCACGGTTTTCCATTCATCTAGGGACCAACCGATATGCTCACGAGCCCACGAGAGTCGCTGCAAGCGATGCCGTTCTGTCAGTAAAGGCACTCGAGTCGGTCTTCTGCTGGAATAGCCCAAGAAAGCCAAATTTCTCCGCACAGTTCTAATAGACAAGTCCCTTGTACGTCCCACATTGATTTCTGCGGTTATTTGACGCAGTGTTGCTTGTCTGTTAGAATTTACGACTCTTTGCAGACGTCGCCGGTCTCGGTCGTTAAATGCAGGCGGTCGACCACTGCGCTGTCCATGGTGGGATGTTATGCCTGAAATTTCTTACTCTCGGCACACTCTTGACACAGTGGATCTGGGAATGTTGAATTCCCTAACGATTTCCGAAATGGCATGACCCATGCGTCTAGCTCCAACTAACATTCCGCGTTCAAAGTCTGTTAATTCCCGTCGTGCGGTCATCATCACGTCAAAACCTCTTCACATGAATAACTTGAACAGAAATGAAAGCTCTGCGAAAGCACTGCGCATTTATACCTGTTCTACGCGATGCTACTGCCATCTGAAAATTTACATATTGCTATCCCATGACTTTTGTCACTTCAGTGTATATTTCCGTAATCATGTTCACGTCGGTTAAACCAAGTGTAGTAATGATTCGGGATTGCAGTTCGCGATATATATGATATTGGAATCAATATATGATATTTCCGTAATCATGTTCACATCGGTTAGATCACCGATCTGGTGTCCACCACAGAATTGTGATTCATACTGATTCATTCATTGTGATTCATTTATTTCTGTAAATGACTGTTTCGTTTATTCTATTCTGTTCTTCAATTATGCTTTTTATTAACCAAATTAGTAACAAATCCTACAGCTGGATCGAGACGGTTCGAAGACACTAAGAAGTTGCTGGGGCAGAGAAAGTGAAATATTATACCTCCCCAGAGAATTCTAAATATATCCTGAATCGGATTCAAATCAAGAAAGGTATCACGCGGTCAGTACTTGGGTGGGTGACCCCCTGGGAACACCGCGTGCCGTTGGCAAATTTGGGACCTGAATGGGCGAGTGTCTAGCGCTCTGGCGCTCGGTGCCACAGGTTTCGGGTTCGAATCCCGGCTGTGCCATGGATGTTTGTAGTGGTTCGGAATCCACTTTAAGCCGTAGGTCCCGGTCTCCTATGACTGTAAGAGCGTCACAGAGCCAAAGTCAGACTTCTACCTACGGGTGCTCCATCACAACAGAAGCTGCTTCCTTCCCTTCAATCATGAGTACGTATGGGCTCGTGGGCTTGGCCAGCCAAGTGGGATAAGAAACAACAACAAAAACAACAACATCGGTTAAATCAAGTGTAGTAATGATTCGGGATTGCAGTGCACGATATATATGATTTGGTTGAACTTCCACATACATACAATGAAATGAGTTTCCTGCAACTAACATATAGTACTTTTTCAACATCATTAAAAACTACCATCGTTACAAGAACATAGAATGATAACCATAACCTCGAAATACATCTTTCTCAGAATCGAACCATTTTCCATCAGCAAACTTAAGATAGAGTACAAATAACATGCTATGGAATTACCTAGCTTAAGATAATTATTTCGCAAATTATTTAGTTAGAAAAGTTTATAATTAATTTCTGTCCATCCTGTGTTATAGATCATCAATATACAGAAACATTTTTGAATGTGCGTTAATCTATTTAAAAATTTAGTTTTGAAATTATTCTTCAGTAAATTTACTACTTGTCAAAATAACTCTGCTCAGCATAGATTAATGGGCGGATACATTTTCAAGAGTTTCCTGAACAATTCCGCAATTAATATTAAAAAAAAAAAAACTTAAAATTTTTATTAATGATTGGATGGATAATTTACTTCAGGTTAGAACAAATTTAGGCTTTCTACACATAGATAATCTCCTTTAATGTATTTTATATCCTGTGATGTGACTTTTATTAAACGAAATGATTAATTGTTTTAATAAATCTAATAAGCTAACCGATTTCATGGAGAAAAATTTAAAAAGAATTAAATTTAGAATTTAGAATCATTTTTGTATGAAAAGCAGTTATTACAAATTAAAAAAATATTTTTAGTTATTTATATTAATGCATTTTCATGATATATTACATGATTGGGTTGACCGTAACTTCCTTTATTATAACATTTGTTATTTATTTTAAATCGCATGCAATGATTTCAATGACTTTACATAATTCTAAAACAAAGAATTCAGATTTCATTCTTCTCAGAAATAACATTATCTTCAGAATAACATTACACTCAAGAGCCAAAACATTATGACCACCTGTCAATAACGAGTTGGTCCACCTTTAGGACGCAACACAGCCTCAACCAGCCTTGGCATGGATTAATAGCGCCACTTAATACCAATTAAATACGACTTCCACCTGATCACGTGCCTTCCACGTCATCCAAGCGAGTTCATTGCAAAATGTAGGGGTGGTCATAATGTTTTGGCTCTTGAGTGTATATATACACATATTTATATTTATATACATATATATATATAAAGAAATATAGTTTTGCTGTTACAACATTCATAAATATCAACGGTATGCATGCAATACTACTGTGCCCAAAAAAGTAAGACCAATTATTTTTTTTTTTCAAAAACTCTTTATTCTTCCAAATTTATTTCATCGCCTTCGGACACACACACCTTAAAAAAATATTTGTTTGCTAACAAATATTTCTTAAAGATAAGCAATATTTTGCGAACATTTAAATAACATCTTACAATATAAAATTATTCGCAATAAACATCTTTGTTTTACTTTAAAGAAGAAAAAAAAAATACTATAAATAGAAATTTAACTATGATCCAAACGGAATAGGACAGAGTTAGTTAGGTCCATATTTATTAAAGAGAATTGCATTATGATGAAAAGTTACCTTCCAAAAAGGGAGATTCCGAGGTACTGTTGAGGATGCTGTTGAGATCTGAAGTGGCTTTGGCAGGCCAGGGTTCGCGAGCGTTGCAGAGGGCCAAGTACGCATTGGGATGCGTGAACTCTTCAGACGCTTCCACCATGTCTTTCAGTCGCCTTACTAGGTTATATCCGTGGAACTTTCGAGGGTTGTGACAAGTCACCAGTAGTGCAGTGATGAACATACTTAACTCGCTGTTTGTGAAGGATGGTCTATATAAAATAGCAAAGAAAAACATAATTTGTCATATCAGAGATATACACTCAAGAACCAAAACATTATGACCACCCCTACATTTTGCAATGAACTCGCCTGGATGACGTGGAAGGCACGTGATCAGGTGGAAGTGGTATTAAGTGGTGGTATTAATCCATGCCAAGGCGGGTTGAAGCTGTGTTGCGCGCCAAAGGTGGACCTACTCGTTATTGACAGGTGGTCATAATGTTTTGGCTCTTGAGTATATTACCTACCTAATATTTATTGATGTGAATTCATAAAAGATTTTTTTAAATCAATGTTTTTACCGAAATCTTAATTTTCTTGGTAATCCATAGGACCATGAGAAACAATGATGAATTCTAATAATATGCATGCATAAAAACTAACTTACATCCACAATGATGCTTGAAAAGTTTGTTTGTTTTTTTTTGTTTTTGTTTTTTTTGTGACATTCGTATTATTCTTAATGATTAATGCGAATATCATGATTACAAAAATTGAAAATACACCTAGAATTTTAACAAAAAATCAAATTATGGATCTATGAATCTGTAATATCTATATACATCGTACATGACCAGATATTAGATCTATATACATCATTTCTTTTAAATAATCAATGATAATTATCGTTTCTTTCTTTAATATCGAAAACTGTAACTACTGTAAATGTGTAAAAAAATTCTGCGTGATTTTATGTGTATTTTAATATTATAATAAATGTAACAAAGAAAAACTTACTGTTTTATAAATATATGTTTGCTTTCAAGGCTTATACAGAGCTAATCTTAGTCACAATATACTGAACATTTAGAATATTTATGTGTGTGTGTCGTTGTCAAATTGACATATAGTTAGAAATTTGTTAAATATAAATCAGTCAATTTTGTGACATAGTTAAGCGTAAATAATTTTTTTTATAATTTTTTTAAATTATCTCTCATCGCTAACTACACTTTTGGGAAGATAATATTTTTACTTACGTACTCAAATTTGGGGATGAAACAGTTAAATCAGTTTTTATGAGTGTACGTTGGAACATTTGAAATACGAATCGTGCAATAGCCACAGCACGAATTTATAACTGAGAATATTACACTCATGTCCATAAATTAAGGATAATTCAGAATCACACAGAAATTGAACTCTAAAATAAAAATTTCACCTGTAGAATTGTCACACACATCTTGAAGAAGAATATGCAAATTACAGGAAACCATCAGATGGCGCGGATAGTACGTCACAATGACGAGAGTGTAAGAGAGGGGTATATAAGAAATGGTGGCAAAGAAGTAAAATTGATCACAAGCACTTTAAAAGCCTTTCAGTGCAATAACCGCATAGTTATGGCACAAAGGAAGCATTTGGATGATTTTTTTACGTGGTAGAATTATCGGAAGACGGGAATGTGGACGTACCCAGCTGGAAGTATCCGAGGAACTTGGAATCGCCCAGAGTGCCATCTCCAGGCTTTGGCAAGATGATGGTAATGTGAGCAGATGTTACAGCACAGGTCGCTCCCGACTTACAACGCCGAATGAGGACCGGTATTTAGCAGTTACTGCCAAAAGAAAAAACGGAGCACAGCATCAGACCTGTCTCGTCAGCTCTCTTCAGCTACCGGTACGACAGTTTCAAGGCAGACCGTGTACAGACGCTTAGGGCACATTGGTCTCTATGCTCGTAGGCCACTTACTCGTTCCACTTACCGCAACTCACTGTCGCCTGCGATTAACCTGGAGTAGAGATCATGCATTGTGGACACCGCAACAGTGGTCTGGTGTGATGTTTTTCGACGAGTCCAGGTTTAGTTTGCAGTCTGTTTCTCGCCGGACTTTCATATGGAGAGCGCCAGGTACCCGTTACCACCAAGAGAACACCATTGAACGACACCGTTACGGTGGTGCAGGATGGCTCGTTTGGGGAGGAATTATTCTTTGTTCCATAATTGACCTGCATGTTCAGAATGTAACGATGACAGGCCACATCTATCGGGATGTCATTCTGGAACAACATGTACGTTTGTTTCGGGGCGCCATGGGTGCTGAATTTCTGTTTATGGATGACAACGCCCGTCCTCACCGTGCAAACATTGTAGACGAATGCCTTCAATTGGAGGATATCACCCGTATGGATTGGCCAGCATACTCACCGGACTTGAATCCAATAGACCATGTGTGGGATATGCTTGGCCGACGAATTGCAGCCCGCCAACCCCCTCCCACCTGTCAACCGGAACTTCGGAGGGCATTGCTTGATGAGTGATGTAATATTCCCCAAGATCAGATTGATAATTTGATACTCAGCATGCCTAGGCGTTGTAAGGCCTGTATTGCATCGTCCGGGAGACATATAACCATCATACTAACCATGTTATACTGTTTTTTGTAAATAGGTTCTTTTTTGAAATTTGCTCCAGCGAGTAAAAATCGCAATTAATTTTGTCAAACATATAAAATCTTTTTTGCTCTTTACCTTTTGTTTAATAAATAGACTTTACAAATATGTCAAATTTGTTTTGCTTCTGTCTCTTTCTTTGCCTGAACTTCATCATCTTTAATTTATGGACATGAGTGTAAAAGAGAAAAAAACAATTAGTAAGAAATCATCTTGACAAGATGTATTTATAGAAATTATTGTTTATTTTAACTTGTTTGTAGTCACTTGATCTGCATAAATAATCAATTAATATTTGCATTACAACAAAATGCATTCTAAATTTTACACCGTTCATGAGTTATTCTTATATTGGAGCCCCAATCCCTTGCGTGGGACCCTGATGTCCGAGTGACTAGTTTTCTGGCACTCCATACCACAGGTCTCGAGTTCGAGTCCCAGCGGTATTATGGTTGTTTGTAGTGGCTCGGAATTCACTTTAAACCGTAGGTCCCTCTCTAATATGACTATTTAATTGTAGTTATCCGTAATCAGAAAATCTCACATTTCAAAATCTGAAAGAAGGCCTTGGCGCACCATGGGGCTGTCGCGCCACTGACGAAGAAGAAGAATGCCTTGCTTGTCACCTACTCTGTTCCACACATCTCATTCCTTATGCTTGAATGCAACGGAAGGATTTTTCTGGCCAACAAACTTAACTTGTTCATCGATATGTTCTTAACTTCGCTTATTTTCTCTGAACGGAAATATAGAGCACTGTTTACCAACCAACTCAATCGTTTGAATTACATATACAATTTCGTTGAAGCTTTTCGCGAGCAACAGTTTCAGTTAACAGGAAGAAAAGTTAAGTCGAGTCACTCCAATTTTAACAATTCCAGAAAACATACTCATTATAAATCGTTGGAACTTTCCAGAAACAAATTATTTTCCAACGACCTTAAAATGTCATTGGGATTACTAAGTGTTTTCTCACTTTCTAATAGTGCGATTCATAACCCGGAACACCTACTGAGATAATCCTTCTCATCTGAGAAACTCTTTGGTCTTGTGATATTCAACGAAAAATATAAATTAACAGATTTATGACAAGGAAATGAATCATCTAAGAATACTGCTGAATGAAACTGAAAGTCAAAACTCTTTGAGGTGACAGACTACTTTCAAATCACGATTTTCGTGAAAAAAAAAATCGATTTTTTTTTCACTGTTTAATGTAAAGATCAGACTTTTAGCTTCTAAATGACTCGATTGGCTGTAACTTAGCTATACATCAGAATATCATCCTTCTTTTAAATCAATGCATGCATAATGCAAATATATCTGTATTTATGCAAGTAAATATCATGTGTTTTAAATATTTTTTAGTTAAGAGTGTTTACGTTAAGTCTAAATAATTGTCACTTTTTGCCAAATTTTATGTCCATATTTTGATTTTCATGTTTGTCTAAGTTTTATGAATTAATTTAACTTTAGCATAAAAAATTTCCAAACAGCATTATTTAAAAAATATGGAAGAATCAGTTACTTTAAGGATTGAAGCTGAACTGGAAAAAGAAGACAACGACAGTTACATCATTAATTCCTACCCTTCTTAACTTAGCATATACAATGACCTCAAAATGATTAATTAAAAATTATTACTTGATATCAACTGATATTTAATATTATATAAGGATTAAAACAGAGGTTTTTGATGTGATTCAATCACCCATTACGACTTACCAGTTGAGAACACACCATCTCTCTAGTTAAACATACATCTCATTCAATTCCTTCTATTAGCTCACACTCTCCCTATCTCCTATCTTGTTCGAATTTTCAATCGTTCATAAAATAATTTTTTTTAATCCACTCAAGTTCAAATACATTTTTTTATCTTGTAGTGGATGGCACTTGATATTAATACAGTTTTTTAAAAATATTAGTTCATTAATTAAATTAAATTAATTAATTTTAGTTTTTTTTAAAATTAAGTTGCATATATCTACTAATAGATGGCGCCAGATAAACTTAAAAAAATGAATGAAAATTATTTATAAAAGACTTTCTGTAATATAGTAAAAAAAAAAATAGGAATTGACTTTTTTTATATTACTCGTTTTTACTTACTTTAGCAAACCAACAGCAGTTTGAACTTCTGTTTCCTTTGCCATTAATTCCTCTTCCATATTTTTCCCATCGAAAGTTGCATCAGAAGCCAAATAGAGAGTCACAACACCCCTTGGAGTGTTATCGCCCCATCCCCAAGAGGGGGTTCTCTTCTTTTTTAGCCAAAGCACACCATTCTCACGTGCTTCATTTATTCCTTTAATAGTAGAAATTCCTGTTTTTTGGAAAAATGAGACGATTAGAAGATCATTAATTTTGATTTCAAATTCTATATTTTAGCTCAGACTAACATGATTGGGTGCATTTATTTTACCAAATCACTCTTTTTTTATAATATATATATATATGTATATATATAATCGCAAAAGACCTCGCTCTCTTTCGTCGAAGAGGCAGTGTTTTTTTTTGGTGTTTTTTATGTGCGTTGTAGCAATTTATCTGTTGTATTTTAAAAAAGAATTCGTCAAAATTGTGTTCAACCGGCAGACAGCACGAGGCCATCATCATTCATTCATTCATCATCCCCTCCGGACAGTATATATATATATATAGCAAACCACTCATATTAATCAAACAATATTTAACATTAAATGGAGCATTCAATAATGATTTAAAGTGTGGTCGGTTTTTTTTTATAAAATAATAACTTTAGGGTTATTGACAACAGAATGAATGAATCAATATAATTAGACCAGGGATGGGCAAACTTTTTCGGCCGCGGGCCAAAAATCGAAGAAAAAAAGTTTAGCGGGCCAAGGTAAATTTTCCTAAAATTTTAAAAATATTAATAACCATTTATTATTACTATAATATTTATAATATTATTAACCAATAATATATATACTTCCTTTTTGAAATATTTTATGAATAATTCAAAAAGCACTAGCTACGGTACACTTTTAATAATTTCACCACTATTCACAATGATGCTATGTGTCCGCAATCTTTCCATACGCAATCAATAATATTAAAACTCGCGCCAAAAGAAAAAGCCGCTGGCTGGAGCTTAAAATGTGCAGTCTGCCACAAGTGACGTCTAATTCACCTACATTGGATTCTCATTCTGCTCCCCGAGAAAGAGATAACGCTTGTTGGCGTTAACTAACAAAGAACTTCCGCTTTTAACACTTTACCGATTGAAAGCTGTTTGTGCTTGGTATTTCCGTCGATTTATGTTTTGTAGAACAAAAATAGAGAAAATAAAAAAACCCATCAGTCCTTTGAAAAAAAAAGGAAGAAAAAAAAAAAAAAACATTTAATCAAAGTGGAAAAGGAGATGGATATATGATATATAAATATGTATTTCTTTTAATTTGCCTCCGACCGACAAATTAAAATTCTATCCGCGGGTCGGATAGAACCTTCCGGCTGGCCGTAGTTTGCCCATCCCTGATATAGACAATCAAATGAATTAATCATTCTTGAGTCGCTAATTTGATTCGCTAAATATATATATATATATATATATATATATACGTTATGTTAGCATCGAAGGGGCAATGGAAATGCATCCTTACGATTCTAATCAGTTTTCAATGAGTTTGGTTGCCATTATTTGTCCCAAATAACTATCTTTTTCATTTGGAATGGTAGGTTAAAAGGAATTCTTGGGAAAATATGAAACACTGATAATTACTTTAGATAGATTTTATTATCTGTCGAGTTTAATTAAGAATTGTATGAGTGCCCTAGCA
Source organism: Caerostris darwini (assembly GCA_021605075.1). Taxonomy (NCBI): domain Eukaryota; kingdom Metazoa; phylum Arthropoda; class Arachnida; order Araneae; family Araneidae; genus Caerostris; species Caerostris darwini. The sequence goes on from BPLQ01001967.1 coordinate 25,273, forward strand.
GGGAATTGAAATATATCATGTTTCGAGTGAATCGTTTTATACCTTTTGTTTAGATATTGAGTATAAGGCAATTGACAAATTAAGATTGGATTAGTTAGGTTTGCCAAGTAAAAGGATTATGTTATTAAGACTGATTTATGTTTAAGTATTTTTCACAAGTACATAAAAGCAAAAAAACATATTTTGTAACAAAGTTTGAAAATAATTTTAAATCTTGAAAAACCTATCACAAGAGAAGTGCATAATTATTGCACTTCTGCATAATTATGAATTATGCTTGGGTTTCATAATTATGAATTAAAATTATTAAAAATTGATCTCTTTCCCACTAATAAGAAATCATCTTTCATAATAAATTTCCCTATTGGTTTCAATTATTATTTTTAAATTTTGCTGCAGAAAAATCAAATGTTTCTAAAGTAATATAAGATGTCTTATTGACATTACACCAATTTTTAACTTTTTTTTTTATAATAAGCAAAGTTCTTTTTTTTTAAGCTAAGCTCTTTTTTAAACTAATTATACAGGATTCAAAAAATTTTAACAAAATTAAAAAGAAAACATAGAATATAATGAAGTAAAATAAAAAATGATATAAATTACATTCTGCAAGTGAGTAAAAACTTTAATTGGTAACTTACAACTTAATAAATTGCATGAATAAGTTGAAAAAATATTTTTGATGTATCAATGCAATATTAATGAAATTAATTTCTATTTATATTAAGTAAAAAAAGTTAATGCAACTTTTCTTAGTATTTAAAAATATTTTTTTTTAAATTTCTAGTATGATTTTAGTTTGATCTGAAATTATCTTTATGCATATTTGTGAAATATACAATTTTCTACAAATTTAAACACTTACCTAAATAAAAAGAAATTTACAAAATAATTGTGATATTTTCGTATAAAAAAATATGCACATTTATATTCTCAAAAAAAAATAAATAATAATAATAATACCACATCCAACTTCATCAATTCCGTTATCGCAGTCTCTGGTGCCATCGCAAACTTTAGATCGAGGAATACAAGAATTAATATTGCAGTGGAAGCTATTCTTATCAAGACATTCGATATCCCCTGCAATAATTGATTCAAATTATTGAATGATTGTGAATGAAAAATGTTAGAACATGAAACATGACACAATATAACACATTAATACAACTTAGAACACATTAATAAGAAGGTAACTCTGAATTTTTTGAAACAGTGGCAGACGACAAACGCAGCAAAAAAAATATTCGTTGAATTTGTAAATTTGAACTCTTTTATGGCCGCAGACGATAATTTGTGGCAACAATTGCAATTTAGCTGTCGTAGAATAGATTTTGGAAGAAAGGAAAATGGAATTGATGCGAGAGCATTATCGCGCTATGATTTTCTATGATTTTAAAGTGGGGTTAAATCAAGAATGCCTTCAACGTCTACAACTAGCATGTGGAGACGAAGCTCCATCTCGTGCTACTGTATTTAGATGGTTTACAGAATTCCGTAGAGGTCGAAGTTCTCTGCTGGATCAAGAACACACAGGAAGACCTTCATCAGCTATAGTTCCAAAAAATGTGTCGGCCGTACGAAAAATGTTAGTCTATGATAATCGCTGCACTTACCAAATGATACAGAAGAAACTTAACACTGGATCCGCAGCTATACATAGAATTATTCATGAAGAACTGCATATGAAAAAATTAATTTGTCGTTGGGTCCCCCATAATTTAACAAAACGCCAAAAAACGGATCGTGTCAGAATCTGCAATGAAACCATAAAATTACTTAACGATGGTGGACAACCGCCTTATTTCTAAAATCATAACTGATTATGAAGCTTATATATGGTTTTTTTGACGTTTCAACACGACAAAGAAAGTAAAGTATGGGTCTTTGAAGATGACCCCAAACCAACATGACAACGAGCGATGAAAAAAGTATGCCGTTTTCTTCAGAAGTACGAGACTGGTCAAAACCATCAAGCTGGAGGGACAGAAGACAGTCACAGCTAACTGGTACACCACTAAGTGTCTTCTAGAAATTCTTTAAGAATTGAATGTAAGGGGACTCATGCTTCAGCATGATAATGAATCTTTTCATACGACAAGATCGACAGTCGAATTTCTTAAACAAAAACACATCAAAGTGATAAAACATCCACCTTATTCCCCTGATCTTGCTATGCATGACTTATGGCTCTTTTTAATCTCAACAAAAATGTACGTGGTCGCCTTTTTCATTCCGAAAATGAGATTGACGAGGCAATAAAAGCATATTTCTCATCAATTCCAAGAAATGGAGGGCGTGAAGCATTTAAGCTTTGGAAAAATCGTCTGCAAAAGTGCATTGAGGTTGGAGGGGTCTACTTTGAGCACTCTTAAAATGTGGTAAGTTAAACTTGTACCATTTAGCCGTGTCTCAAAAATTTCAGAGTGACCATCATACAATATGTAAACAGTTATTTAAAATTTCAATGCGCATGCATATGATAATATTTAAGGACATTTTGAAAATCTATTTAGTTTAAATCTATTACATAATATTAAGATAAATACATTAATCGCCAAAATTATGTATACTTTTTAGAATTTTAATTTTTTTTCAATTTATTTTATTTCTGAATGTAAAAAAATTAAATATTTTACTGAATAAAAAGGTCATTGCTTTTTTTTAAATAAATGTTTCAAATTAAAAGAAAAACAAAATTCAAATAAATTAAGCGTTATTTTTTTTTATCTTTAACAAAGAAGTGTTAGCATATTCACTGTTAAATTTATATATTTTGTTGTGACATTATCTACGAGGGTAAGGTGAAAAGTTCTCGGCCTGACACAGAGATGGCCCTCCAATCAGCAAAAATTTATGTTTCCTGCCTGGGTGCACGTGCCATTAGTTCGTATGACCAGTTTTAACTTGTTCTCTATGAATATTTGAATATTTTGATGAATATTTTCACAACTTTCCAGACTATCACTTCCGGGAAGGAATACGGATGTTGGAGAAACGTTGGACAAGTGTGTTGAAGTCAAGGGAGATTATGTAGAAAAATAAAACCATTTTTTAACTGAAAGTCGCAGTCTTTCATTGTCAGGTTGAGAACTTTTCATCTTACCTTCGTATGATGGTGGAATTAGTAGATGCAGTACAGTCATTTAGTGCCTGCGTTATTTCAAAGTTAAAGTGATAAACTAAAAAAAAAACTGCATTTTGAGTTAGCATTGTAAAACAATTAAAATATTATGAAATGTTACAGTTAAATATAAGAATATTAAACAATAAAATAAAATGTAGAAAAATAAATATACTGTAATATATATAAATATACAGTACTCTTTATTATGTGTTGTACTTATATTTTTGTAGCTGGATTTCGTGTTTACATTGTATTTTTAAAAACAGCAAACTACACTAATTGTATAGTGCTTTAAACACTTTTAATTACAGCCAAACTGAAAATTCGGTAAAATAATATACCTACAGTATTAAAACAATTTGCTATATTAACGGAAAATATCTGAATTTATATAACTTCACTTAGATTTAGACAGATATCTAACAAAAAAAAAGTTTATTATTAAAAAATATATTTAATACGATATACATATACACAATTAAAATTCGTTTCTGTATATCTTCTAAAAAGAAAATCTTCTTTTTATATTTGATGGCATTTGTAGGGGAACATTCTTCTATACGTGTTGCTTTGAATCGCATTATAATAAAGACTTTCAGTAATAAGAAAATATTTAGTCTCAATAAAGTCTCACAGCAATGCTCACAGCATGAATAAATGCTCAGCAAGTGCCAATAAAGTCTCACAGCAATGCTCACTGCCTCAATAAATGTTCAGCAAGCCTCAATAAAATCTCACAGCAATGCTAAAATGATCAGTAAAGCTCACCTTTGGTTACGACATAGCGCTGATAAGCTATAAATGTTATTCAATATTTTTTTTGTGACGACTGTGCGATTAACAATTTTTAAATGCATCTCAAATTTTCAATCAGGTTGAATTCAGGATTGTTCCCTGGTGAAATCAATAATTTAATTTTTTTCCCACCGAACTATTACTTACATACTTTTATTGTGTGTCGTGGAGTTAAAATTAACACAATGCCTACTTCATCAAGTAATACAACGTATCGTTGAT